>JAPDSC010087712.1:77514-117479 GCA_026290005.1 Latrodectus geometricus | reverse complement strand
CAGGAAGGGGGTACAAAATGTCTTCTCTCACGCGGCTGTAGCAGCAGCAGTTTCTTGAAAAGGAGACGCCGGATGAGAAAACGGAGTGACCTTCAGCTTAATCCTGGTGCTGTAATTGAGGGGTTGAGGGCGGAACCTGTAGGCCAGTTCCCCAAACGTTTTTGTGACGTAGACCCCTTGCCATGTTTTTCCGTGTTGGGTAGACCCCCTAGTTACCTGATATTGATTTCCTGTAAATTTCTAACTGTAGTGAAGTTTAGTGTTAAAAACTTAAAGTAAAAACACATGTTAATTTATACATTTATTAATTGAATTTAAATTAAAACTACTTAAAATAAAATTTTGTATCTGTTATGTAAAATATACGTAACATTAAATAAACATAAAATAAAGATATCGAGATATAAACATTTTAAAAGATATAAACATAAAATAAAGATAAGCGTATTTGTCCCATATTCGTATTTATAGAGTGACGAATTGAACAAGTCAGTGCAAGGTAGCGAAGCTCTGAGGCAGCGACTCTCAGGTTTTTACAAGTTAAAAATGTATTGCGACTACAAAGCGAATACCAACATCCTACAACTTACACAATTTTATAAACATATATAATAAATTTTTTACTTCATAGGTACTTTTATAAATAATGTATATGTTTTGATATTGTAAGATAGTATGATGTAAGTAAATAGGTACTATCAGTGTATGTGTTGAGATCCACTAACGTGGCCCCCCATTTTTAATTTCATGGACCCCCAAATTTTTTTTTTGCTGACATAGATCCATTGCAGGTTGTCATAGACCCCTAGGGGTCGATAGAGACCACTTTGGGAATCACTGATCTAGACGCTCCACACACACACACAGCCAACATAATACTTACCCAGCTAAGTGATATTATAAGCGATCTCACCACTTGTAACTATAAATGTTTTATTGCTGAAATGGTGTATAACATTAATTTCCTCACAAAACGACACTGCAATGAATTGTTATCCCTGAAATACAAGTTTGTGTCCTTTTATTCATGTAATATAAAGTTATAACATGAAGGAACATGTCAGTTACAGTGTACTCGATAAAGAAAAATGTTCATAAATAAGTGAAAACTTGTCCTGCCTCTTATCCTAGATGGTGAAGAGTCAACTGGCGTTCCAAGCCTGAACATTAAGTAAAGAGGTGGAAGCATAATTGTCTCTGCAAGAAGCATGGGGATTCGGTGTAAACGGTGTTTCCTTTCAGAAACAAAACCTTCACATATAAACGGTGTTTTGTTATGCTTTATAATATGGAGAGAGTGTCTTAGACCATACTGTAAGACTGAACAAGAAACTGCCTCAACCTACGCATGCAAATATATTTAATAATGCTAGTGTGTATATCATGCAAAATTCCTGGATACATATAATTACATTTCTGGCTAATTTTATGAAAATATAAATAGGAAAGTTTAACCCTTCTTTGCAGGATTTTTTTTTATTGGTGAAATAAATCAAGTTGATATGATTCATGTTCAAAATTAAAGGAAGAATGGTTAAAAAAAAATCTTAGTATATATTTATAGTATAAATTTAGCAAAAAACAATACGCTAAAAATTTCCATCATCATCCAAAGTTAGATCATTAGCTTAGTACTCAATAGAAATAAAAGAGAAAAATAACACGTGTTACAAACCTATCTTCCACTCATTTTCAATTTTTTAGCAATAGAAACTCTAATATAATAAAACAAAATTATAAACGAAATCATACGCAACTACAACAAACAGCGGAATGAGACAACTTTAAGCACTGATAATGACACTTGTTTATTTTTGACAGCTATGTTTCTTTTTATGCAATGGACATTAAAAAGGTATCCAAACACGATCAACTTTAAGTGAACTTGTTCTTTTATTTAATTTTTGGGCGTTATAGGTTATGATGGAAATTTCCACCACTATGCAAAGAAGGGTTAAATAAAAAATTACTATCCTATCCTTCCATCTTTAATATCCTATCTTTCCTGTATTAGAAGAAATAGAGTAACGATAGTCATTTTAATGTTATCGTATTAATGAGAGAAAAATCGAGATTTTCTCTCTCAAAAGGGGAAAAAGTCAAATCTTAATGAAGAGACTTCAGAGGCAAATTTCATCACCCTCTATCTAAAAGTGTCACTGTTATTTCAACAAATATTTGTCAAATAATGCATTAATATCGATTTCTTTTGAGACATGGGAATGTTTGATGCTTCCCATACAAGAGCCGCCGCTTATCAATTTTCATATATTCGGCGCTGGTTCAATAATCTACTGCAGTGTTAGAATAAATTTCTCACTGTGCCTATATTTGTTTTAAATATTCGTAAACAGCAATTGTGGTGTCTGGAACGCAAATTAACAAGTTCTGGAGCATTTTGTATTGAATGAAGAGTTGACCGTTTGTAGTTAAACAGACATAAATCTTTGTGTCTATTAAATATTTAAGAAATCTGTAAGGAAGGAAAGTTTATCATTTGATTTATTATTGTTAGAGTTCTACTTTGGAAAAACCACAAGCTTTAAATAAAAAATATATTTTTTGTTTGAATCTTAGGTCTGATTGTATCTATATATAATTTTCTGAATATAAAATTATCAAATCAGTTCTCGCCTTTCTTAAATCTACGGAATATTTGCATAGTGATTTAGGAGAACGTTATCTATTTTAAAAAAAGAGAAAGAACCTTTATACTCATTTCTAATATAGATAATATTACATAGCCTCTGAAGCTCCAAAGTAGAAAAATCTATTAGAAAATGTTTTTCTTCACGGTTATATTTTTTAAAGATCGGTGCCTTTTTTCCATACTGAGGAAATACAACTATACGTTTCTTAGCAATACTTAACGGCTTGAAATCCTTTCTCATAATTCAATTATGAATATTACATGGCAAGTTTTTAGATTCTTAAACTCTATTTACAAATAATATCCATTGTATTGCATTTTAATAATTTAGAAGATCAAATTTTTGGGCCATCACTAACCAATTCCAATCCTTAGGAATTTTTTGTACGTTTAACTTTTGTCCAGTGTTTCCAAGAAAAGTGAATAAAGAAATAATTTAAATCTTTCACTATTTTAAGAATTTATATTCAAAATAAGAATTTTTATGACCTAAAATTTGATATTCTGCATTGAATTTTTACATAAATCTCTTCTTTTGGGATTTAAACCCTACTTTTTGTATTTTTACATGAATTTTCTACTTATGATTTACATGAAATTCTGAACGTTGCTTCACCGTTGCAATAAAAATATGACTTATAATATATCTTACAACTTAAATACAAAGTTTCTATTTCTTGTTTGGGCAATAAATATTGTAAATTATATTTCACATTAGCATGTTTTATCTTAAAATTGAATTCCAAACCAAAATCTAAAGCCAAATTTAAATATTATGTCATCATTTACAAGCGAATTCAGATTCTCATTGTAGTCTCCAAAATTACTGTTTGTCTGCGTTTAATATGTCTTCTTAAATGAAAAAAACAGTTAAGGTATTTAGATTATTTTAAGATAATTATTAATTTCACACTTTATAATGTATGTGATAACATTAAATATATTTAAAATTATTTTATAATTATGTTATTCAATTTGATGATATATTTCAAATTTTGTTTAAAATCTTATTTCATTTAAAAATTTCATTGATTTAAAGTTTATTCTATGGACTTAAATATTTAAGTAATTCTAGTATCTTAAGGATTAAAATTAATTACACTCAAAAGCGAATTATTTTTCCAAGTTGAATTTTAAGAATTTAAAGTGAACTAAATATTATCATATAAAAAGACAATAAATGAAGATATTCATAAATATCGTAATTAAATTACAAAATTTGCCACTAAGAAACATATAAAGACTAAAAACAGGCAATATCTAATAGAAATGAAATTTTTTAAGTATGCCAAAATTACGAAATTATTTTCAGTTTAAAAATCGTAAGGATTTAAAATGATTCAAATTTAGAGATAATATACACCGTCTAACTCAAAATTATGGGTAACGAATAAATATTTTGCCAAGGAAATCCATTTTATTTAAATACACTGCTGGTCAATCAAATTGCACAACACCAAGAAAGACAAGAGATATAACAAAATTTATTTTGCACATAACAGGTTCACCAATTATTAAATGATTAAATTCATAAACTTGTGTGAAGTAAGGTTCCTGCCAAACTCAGTAGCAAAAGTAGCGCAAAATTGAAGATCTCCGCTGCCACACGGTTATGCATTGATTCCAAGAGGCTTTCGATTTGTTCTTGGAGTACAAGCAGCTTCCACACGTAGCCAAAGTAGATCCCGTGTGGCAGCTGGTGTTATAATTTGAGTCAATAATTGAGCAACCATGGTCCAAACAGGAGATCAACAAAGTTTGCAACTCTAAAACAGGGATCCTCTTTCAATCCAATAAGAATGGAACCCTTTTTTGGGATCAACATGAAGACTACAAGGAAGGCCATTCAAAAATGGGAAAAACAGGAGATGAACAAAGTTTAGCGTGACTCTCCTGGACAGAAACATGCAAATAGCATGATTTTCAACTCATCTGAGAAAATTGTATCTGAAATTCTTAGACTCCCAAGATTGCAGACTCAAGCAATTGTAGGCTTCATTACTGGGCACTATCATTTCAGGAAACACCTTCATACAACGGGGCTTTTTAAACAGGAACCAATTTGTCGGAAATGCCAAGCAGGGTTAGAATCAGCTCATCATATCCTATATGAGTGTGATGCTCTTGCCCTTACAAGATTCACTACTCTGGGTAATCCATATCCTAAAGAGTTACACCTTAACTCCATTGAGGGCCTATCAGATTTTATAAACAAAGTAGGTGACCCAAGACAATGGAACTAGGAAAAAATTGGGCTTGGAGCATGGTACAAAATGCAGAGGTGCCACATATCTGACAAGCTCAAGAGAAGAAGAACCATGGTCCACTTGTTTTCTATTGGTGAAAGATCCTGAGGCCAGGGAAGCAATTCAATCTAGCGATTGACGAAGAACCGTTGTACAATGCGTGCCACGTGTGGTCAAGCATTATTCTGTTGAAATAGGGCTGTAGCAAGCCCTGATGGTAAGGAAGGTCAATTGGTTCCAACAGCTCGGAGATGTAGCGCTGGCTGTTTAAAGTACCTGGAATGTAGGTTGGTTGGTTGGGTTTTGTGGCGCAAGATCCAAATAGGACAAGCTGCGCCAAAAGTTATATTTTAATAAGAATTAAATTACCTGGAATGTGGATTACAGGAATGAGAGAGTAATTTTCAATACCGACCCATACCATAACATCTGGTGCAGGACCAGTGTGGCGTTGCATAACGTAGCTGTTCAGCATCTTCCCTATCCGGTGTCACCAGACTCGAATGCAACCATCGTGGTGTGACTCGTCAGTAAAGATAATTTTATTCCATTCTGCCGCCCACATTCTTCTTTCATCGCATCATTGGTGGCAGAGACGTTTGTGGTTCTGCGTCAAAAGTAAACGAAACAATGGACGTCTTGCGGGCAGACTACTCTGCCGTAAACTGAGTCGAATGATACGAGTAGACACTGCATGATGCGCTTCAGACTGAATGCGATTGTTCATGATGTGGCTGTGCGATCCGTCACTGCCATTGCACACTTTGCTTGTCATCACGTGAAGTGGTGCACTGAGATGGATGCGATCGAAGACGTCGGTCCGTCGTATCATCCTGCATCCAATGATCTTATATCCACGTTATAGTTGTTTTGATTCGTCCAAGACGACTACCGATTCCTGAAAGATAATCCACAATCTTGGTAAACCACTATTCATCCTCTGTCGAACTCGGATACTTTATCAAAAAATGGTTGCCGTTTTCTACGAGGCATAATTGATCGTTTTTACAAATAAAAACAAAAAAAGCCACAAGGAAAACAATTGCTGAACTTGAAATTGTCGAAATCTTCAACTTCGAAATACTGCTCTGAAGTGGCGCTCTGAAAAACTCCCCTAATGCATGTTACAAATTTCACGTTATTAGTATTCTTCCTTTAGGGTGTTGCATTTACGGTGGCCAGAGTGTATTTAAAAAAATATTTCTCTTTGAAATTTAAAAGAAATATAAAATAGTGTGAACCAAATTAACCCAGATATCGAAATAATATATTTGTAATTGTTATTGTTTATTTTTATAAGAGTTTTAGTAAACTTTAAATATTCTGAAACTTTGACACTAAAACTAGTTATTTAAAATTTCAAATACTAAGAAATACGCATTGTTTTATATTGATTTTTTTTTATTTAATGAAAAAGTAATTTTTTTCCTTTTTATTTGAAATACAAAGTTAAAGTGTATATTATAAATACTAAAATATTAAATTTGTATTTCATATATTGCAATTATTCACAAATGATTTAAACATAAGAATTTATAATTTACAAACGCAAAGAGAAATAAATTACTTGTAAATCTGACAGAAAATTTATTGACAAACAATATTTGTATTTTTTACTAATGACTGAACTTGTTTAACAATTTGTTTTTTGTTTTTTGCAATGTAATGAAGCGTAAATTCATGATTAATATTTACAGAAAATTTAGAACTTGTAGCTATCAATATCACACTTTTGAATAAAGACAGCGATCAAACCGAAATTTTAAATTGTATAGAAACCTAATGTGTGTGTGTGTGTGTTTTTTTTTTTTTTTTTTTTTTTTTTTGTTAAAAATGATGATAGATTTATCTATTTGTAATTAATTTTTGGCAGTAGCTCAACTATTGGTTTTATGTAATTATTTCTGTATTTATCTGTAAGTGTGATAGTAAATAAAATGTGCTTTTATTCAATGATTTTTCCGACATTATTATATATTTCAAAATAATTTTTTTCCATACCTCTTGACTTGTTTGAAATATTCCCTTGTAACTGCAAGATAATATTTTGTCTTCAATTGTATCCATAGATTTTTGGGCCAATCACTCGTTTTTAAAAATGATATTCTAGTTTCAGTTTGGTGTAGAAATGAGAAGGTAACTTACAAGAGAGAAAACTTTATATTGTTTGAAATCCTTTTTAAATATTGCCAATGATCAAATATTAAATTGCAATCATTCTTAAATGACGTTTAAAATTTTTATGTAAAATCTAACGTAAATATCGAAAGATGCTCTTCCCATTTTATTTAGAGAGAGAAAACATTGTTTGATTAAGGCATTGGTTTACTGTATACTTGAAACATTTAAAGTCTGAAAATCAATAAATGATAATTAATTTATGAAATGATTAAAGGTTTCTATAAAAACACAGAATCACGTCTTCATAAAGGTTCTCATTGCTAAGAAAACTACTAAATAAAATAAAAGTGTGAACAAACTTAGAAAAGTAATTTCGTTAATTGGTGCTTTCAAGAAACATCTTACGAAGTTGCTTTGAAACAGTTCTGAATGTCTGATCAATCTTAAAATTAGACAAATATTAATAGTTTAATATAAATAGCATAACATCATAGAAACTGGTTACGTATTGTCAAAGCGAGTTTGTTTAAAAGTGAGTATTTAAAAAAAATAAGCAATTCTAGTAAAAACAAATAATGCATGTTTTCAAATTTTCGCAAACTTTTTTCATGGTGCAGAAAACTTTATACAACGCCTCGTTAAATGTTTTTATTTAAAAATTATATTAAAATTTCACAATCTCACATATATATATATATATATATATATATATATATATATATATATATATATATATATATATATATATATATATATATAGTGCTATTACTAAAAACTGGCTTTCAACAAAATGCTAAATGAAAGGTAGTGATCAGCACAAAATATATATAAAAATGAATCTTAAATATTTATTAATATTCATTTATATTTTGAACTGATTAATATCCTCCATTTGGCCAATTTGACGAACATCCATTTTTAATAAGGCTATTATTGTATAATAGCCTTATTAAAAATGGATGTTCTACTTTCGCTGATGAAGAATTTAGCTTCTAATCTATAATAGATATGTTTTGATGAGAGCGACATTTTAGTTAAAGTATCATATCCTGATTTTAGAAATGCCTCATGAGTACTTATAATATTCCGTAAATAATTCACAATCATTAGTTAGGTCATTCATTACCAAATCAGGCCCCGGAGGCTGGTTGGTGACAGTGTTGTTTTTGTTCTTCTAATTTTTCGGATTTACAACTGAACGGAGCTTAACCTCAGATCCATCCTATTCATTAAAGGAGTCCAAGTAAAATTATACCACTTTGAATGACAGTTTAAGTATTGGGGAGTTTTCTGCTTCTAGATTACAAACTCACCCACCTGACTGCTTGCACTACTTGGTAGAAACAAATTTAGACCTAACTACAGAAAAAGATACTGGTGCAAAAACAACTATTACTGAGTTATAGGCCAGCTCAATCCTACGTATTATGCCAGTCACTGTAAAGCAACGTGAGAAAGGGGGTTTACCTTCACTTTCTTCTAAATGCATAGATAATTCAAAATATGCTGTGTGCTTTTTTTTTTTTTTTTTTTTTTTTTTTTTGTGATACGCGCTTAAATATGGCATATATGAAAGAATATACCTCACAAAATCTATTACTCGGGGATATTCAAAAGACTTACAACGGCTTTTATTTTTGTGTTTGGTGCACTCATATACCTAATATCTACCTATACAATGGTACATCAAATTTTGCGATTGAAACCTGTATTAAATTTAGAAAATTTATGCTATTAAGAAAATCAACGTGAAAACCAATATGAATGTCAGATTTTTTATTATAATTTATTCAAATCTCATAGTTTTCGTTTACATATTTGAAAATAAAATATATATAAATCAAAATCAATAGAAATTAATTATTCTTTAAATATTTCCGGTAACATTGAATTCAAATTAAGTTTCCATATCATCCGATTACTCATCTTTACAATGTTTTTAATGTTCAACCTTAAATTTTTGTTTAATTTCCTAATAAATATGTCTGTGGAATTTAACTGTATTGAGGGATCTATGTTAACCTTAAAAATTGCATTTAGTAATTTTTTATTTTTCAGCTTTTGATTTTCCTCTTATTTAAAACTAAGCAATTATTTGTTTGCATTGCAGTTCTTGTAAGTAACACTACACGGAAGAATAAATTCTCACACATGTAGTAAAACATGCTTTAGATAATAATTGCACATGGCGGAAGGGTAACCATTAAGTAAGCAAACATCGAATTTGTCATGTATATACTGAGGGAGTTGCTCACAAACTCAAAACTACTATATTAAGGTACAATTATATAAATTTTAATAATAACTTGTGTTATTTCCATCTTACATGAATCTCCTCAATAACAAACATCAGAATGCCAAATCCATAATCAAGATTACATTATGTGAATATTGTATTTCAGAATCAGATTTCAAATTGAAGAATAAACTCAATAAATATTCTTCTCATTTTGAATTATTGGCTGACGTGAAAATATACCTTTTTCTCATCATTGTCCTATATCATCACTGAAGGAAGTCTTATCTTTAATCTTAGATATCCTGTTACTTAGATTCAACTCTATAGTTGATATTCAAAAGATATATATTAGTTTGGGGAAAAAGAAATCCATTATTTTTACGTGAACTTTTTTAATTTCTTTCAGATTTGCTTTGTAAAAAGGTTTAAAACAGTTTTCATGTAGATTTTTAGGTCTTGTGCGAAGCTACGACTGCTGACATGCTGTCAAGTTTGATCATTTTTGATATTTTATAGACATTCTCGACGATGTTGTATCCATGCGAGGTGCATCTTTAGCATCCAAATACCCAAACGGAATCGACGAAATCAAAATGGTGCGTAACTGGTTGTTACAGTCATATATAGGACGATAAACACCTTTCACAATTTTAGCCACCCGGCTATCTTTTTCGCCGTTACAAGAGAAAAACGAAAATGTATTGAATTTTCTGTTTGTTGTTTTCCATTATTAAAACCTTGTACTCGTAACTGAATGAATCAAACAACAAACAAACCGCAAGAGGATATTTTAGTGTCCAATGTCACCTTTCCAACGAGCATAAATCTGAAATTGTTGGATAGATACCTCACGAGATAGCGATCACTACAGACGTCTATCGAAAAAATAATGGACAACTTTTTCCCCCAAACTAATATTATATGTGATTCCCTTTGTTTTAGTGACGTTCACCACTTTCGATTTTCTGGAACCTGGAATTCGTCTACTGATTTTCTTCAGAATCTAGTGAAAATTCCTTAAAGCATTCCTGTAAATATTTGAAATATAATGGCGAATTTGTCTTCACATCAAATTAATTTGTGACTGTTTACGTCTCACTCTTGGGAACTATAATTTTTATACCATACTACAGAGGCTGAAGAAGTAAATAATTTTGTGCACTAGGGGCATTCTAAATAAGCAGAAATAACAAGTTAACTGATTTGATATGAATACATTACATAGCACTTTATCATAATTGTTGATTTCCTGTCGTAAAAGAAAGAATCTGGGAAATTTTCAAGTACTAATACTGACAGATGTATATGGTAAAAGAGCTGCATCTAACTCCTTTGGCACCTGGGTCGAAAGAGATTTTCTGATTCACAGGAACTTTCATTGGTCTCTCACAGCTTAATCATGAAACTCGTATCCCTTAAGCTTTGATCAATTCCAAATGTAATTAAAGCTCTTTGATTGAATGATAAGTTTGAAGGTAAAAAAGTACATGCCTTCTTATTTTAAATCTCATTCGAGAAGTTATCAATAACAAACCTAAAATTGTTTTTTCAATTAGATATGATTCTTATCTGTATCTTTCTTGTAATTCATTATCTTCATTATCATGTCATTTAATACAAATCAGAATTAATATGGATGCTTCATTTACGAATATATTTTCCACACGAAAGGAAGAATAATGAATACTTTCCCAGAAGGAAAATTTTTCACACCTAAAAATTTGTTTTGGCATAAAATATTAATTTTATAGCCCTAGCAGCAGAAAAATGTTCTTTATTCAAACTTTAAAATGCTGTGTTATTTGAAATATTATAAATTCTTCAGATACAATAAAGCCCTTTTAAACGAATCGACAAATTCTGTTTATTAATAACTTTTCAAGAAAAGCTACTTTATTATATTAGTGCTTACTAATTGAAAAATAAAATAACATGTATCCTTCCAATTGGAAGATATTTACTATAGCTTCTATCACCAATAAATATACTTAATTATTAACAATCAATGCTCTCTTATTTGAGGTAGATATTTAATATTTCTTAAAAAGTCATTAATTATATAAGCGTAACT
Organism: Latrodectus geometricus; assembly: GCA_026290005.1. Classification (NCBI taxonomy): domain Eukaryota; kingdom Metazoa; phylum Arthropoda; class Arachnida; order Araneae; family Theridiidae; genus Latrodectus; species Latrodectus geometricus. Next base: position 106,152 of record JAPDSC010087712.1, on the reverse strand, counting down.
TTCAGCATATTAATGAAGAATAGGGTATTATTTAATCAAAATTAATAAATTTTCAAACATTTCACTCTAAATGCAACTGAATTCGCTTACTGTGACAGATAATTATCAAATAATATATCAGTTTTCATTTAGAATTCTTGAAAGTCTAAAAAAACTCAGAAAAGATGATATGTGACGAGAAACATTGAACTAGGTTTAAGGAATTTTGAAATTATCGGAAAAGATGTTCAATTTTATGAATAATAGGAACCAAATTAATAATTTGATACTGTAAGGAAAAGATAATCCAATTAATGAGATTTTTCTGAAAAGGAACACCAGACTCATCACTTGGTGTGTCTTGTTATAATAATGGTGGCCAATAACATCAATAAATTTATTAAATGTTTCAAAAAAATTAATTGTGGTAAAATAAGTTTTCTTTTCAATTAAAATCCGACACTAATTTGTTAATTTATGCTCTTTTATTTTTTATTCTAAATTAAATAACCAGGTCTAATAATTGTGAAAGTTTCAAATAAAATCTCTCTCTCTCTCTCGAAAAATAAATCTCATAAAATTTTGATCTATTTGAAATAATTGCATTGTTCTTGCTGTATTTTACGAAAGTATTCCAAAACAAAGCTGTTTTTCCAAAAATTATTTTGATAGAAGATGTGGTTTTACTTAAAGTTTTTAATGAGTAATTTTAGAACAGAGAAAGATGTTTTACTTAAAATTATTATGAAGTTTCCATTTACAGTAACTCTTGAACTTAATGAATAGCATTCATAGATAGACATTTAAATAACTTTAATTTGTGAAATTCATTAATAATAATCTTTAGAATGTCAATGATATTCTCCTTATTGTTGTTAAGGAATATTCTAATTACTAAGGAGTTGATTCTTAAAATTATTTAACTACTAAATACTTAGTAATTAGCAATTGAAATAGAAATATAATTAATAATAATAGTTATTTAATTATGTTATGTTATTAATTAAGAGCAAAATTTTTGTAACAGTTTTTAATATTATTGGAGGTAGCTATTATCCTTTTATTTGGCACTTTGTAGTTAATGGTTTAACATTTGAAAGCGTTTAAAAATTATATGAATATTCATTGCAGAAAGTAAACACCTACAAACCATCTCCCATCTTTCAATAGCACATGCGATTGAATGTGAAATTTATAACATCGGCGTGCGATTATTACGCCTATTATGGTGTTTTGGATATTATTTTATAGAACATAACATTTCTATTTACATATCGAGTACACTTAGAAACGAAATTTAAAGACTAAATTATCTGTATCTTTTCATTTCGCTGTTTCCCTTTATATATCATGGTTAATGAAAAGATGTTTCTTAATCAAACCATTGTCAAAACATAGTTGAGTCTAAACGTTCAATTTTTAATGATTGAATATATATTGTATTTTAAAGCATACAACCATTTTTGATTTATTTTAATATTATTAATAATACAATATTTTCAATATAAATTGCTGTTTTTGACAATAGGCTGTTTTTAATATAGTTGTTAAGCTTATTCCTGTCGCCCAACCTGTCTAGTGGTTAGCGTACCTGACTACAGATGGGTGGGACCTGGGTTCGAATCCTGGCTCGGGCATGGATGTACTTTCTCTCTTTCTTGTCTTTGTCCTTTCTTTGTGTGTGAATGGTTGCCTACCCTATAAACGGGTACCTATGGCATGTGTGTACTGAGGAAGTCGGACTCCACACCAAATAGGGTTCAGTTGGAAAAGTGGAGCAGCGCACCCCATATTGATGGCCTGGCTGGCACACGACAACAACAACAAGCTAATTCCTATTGGAGGATTCAAACATGGTTTCCTAATCATAAAGAAAATATAACAATGAAAGCTGTATTTTTACCTATTCTTCGAGAGTATCACATTGTCATTCGATGCAAAAGTTATCAGAAATATTTTTCTTCAATAATTCAAATAGTAATAGAAATTCCTTTTCCACTTTGTTTTCAAAACTTTAAATGAAAAAAAATTTTTTTTTACTTAGTTGTATCTTTCCCCATTAAAACAAAGCGAAATCTAATATTAAGTGAAGAAAAGCCCCTTCAAAAAACCATGTCATAATTAATACCGTTTACCCTTAGCATTTTCGTGTTTAACAAACCCCTTCTAACGCTAAGAACCAGATTATATATGAAACACATGAATATTTTATTCTTTCTCATTAAAAAGTACTTTAATTAATCATTACAAATTTTCAATGAAACAAAATTTACAGTCAGCTCTGTTAAAGGAGGTTCAATAATTCCTGTGTTTGGTATTTGTATTTGCTTTAAACATGTAAATAAACTAAAGAACATTCTCTTGAACTATTATTATTGAATTTTCAAATTTTAAGTTTGAAATGCATTTTTAATGTACAATTAGCCTGAGGTAAATGGAATATGCATCTATTTAGCTCCCAAATTCGAAATTTAGAAAGAACGTCAAAAACATCATCGGATTAATTCCATTATACGTAAAAGGAATCGAAAGATAGCTGTTGCTTTAAAGGATAACAAATCGAAATTTCTCTGAATAATTTATTAGATTCGTGACTTAAAGGCATATTATCATGGTAGATAGTTGCGTTCACAATATTTCAAGGATTTTATTCGTTTTTTGCTTTAAAATTAATTGCATAATACAGTCTAAATTGATTCCATTAAAAAATACCGATTTAAAAATATTATGTCACCCTTGTCAGAGTTAAGATGTCCTAGGTAAATATTTTTCATGTCCTTATGTTAATGTATTAGTATATATTTGATGTGTGTTCTATATATGAATAAATGGAAACTTAGCAAAATAAAACAGCAAATGCGTCTGTCGGGTGGGTATACAACCATTTTATAACTTCATATTGTTTTCTGCCAGCTTGTCTTGCAATATAGGGTATGCTGCTGCCCAACTGAACCGTAATTTGTCGGAGTTCAACTACCCCTGTACACACATGCCATAGGTAACCACTTTATAGGGTAGGCAACCATTCCCAACCTAAATATACAAGGAAAGGACAAAAACAGGAGAAAGAGAAAGTACATCCATGCCCGAACCGAGATTGAATGCCGGGACCTCATCCGCAGTCAGGTTTGCTGACCGATAGAGTGGCATTTCATACTATTTAATGTATTAGATATTTCAATTTATTTCAGTTGTAAATGTTTTAACAGCTAGTTGAGCTGTTTATCTGTATTTCTTTGTAAATTTATTAAATCTATTTCACAAGTATGTATAAAATGAAACAAAATCCACGTTATAGTTCAGGATTTATATGCTTCTTTTTTAACTTCGAAATATGTTTTAATTTTTTTTAAGTCTTATGTATTGCAAGTAATTTCAGGCACTTTTATTATTATTTTATTATTATTACAAAATATTATGCATACATTTAAGCTTAAATATAGGCATAATATTTTTCTATCATTCACCTGTAGATTTGAAAATTTGACACCCATGTGATAGTACTTGTAACAAGACTTCGTTGTAAGGCATTTGAATAACCAGTTGTACCACTTGTTGCTTTACAAAAAGACATCAAAAGCAGCTGCTAGGCATTCAAGTCTTTAAGGCAAAAAGCTTAAGAAACTCCCCAGCTGCCACTGCAGATAGATGTACAGGCAAATAGTTAAAGGGAGAAACATTTTTTAATATTATTTGAGAAAGTTTAAATGTTGTGTTGTTACATATGACACTTGGCGAAGCCAAGCCCATCCGTCAGGGACTGAGCAAAGAAAGTCAAAAAGAACGTATTCCACTTTTGAACATGGCACCACCCTCCCTCACGAGGGTTGAAGTATGATTTTGGCCCATAGATGACAGCGCCATCCGTGTCTTCCAATTTAGAGATAGGAAGACGGAGAAGACCCAAAGGCTGGATCCTAACAACCCCCAGAGAAATTAATTTGGAATGGAAACATGGAGGACATTCCAATCACGATATGGTTTACATGCCCCTATCGCCATTATTGAACGTGACGGATCTTCGGATAAGCTGGGATTCGAACTCATCACCTTTCGGTAACTAGAACAACGTCCTAACCAACCAGGCCACAGCAGCCCTACTTTAAATATTTATGTGAGTTAATAATTTTTAAATTTTTTCAAATTTAACAGGACACATTGTTTATTCAGTTGTATGATTTGCGACAAATTAGTAAATTTATTTTATGAATGCCAGAATTTACACCATCTGTACACGAACTCTCCAATAAATTTCTCTCGACAGTACCCTTAGTGCAGAGCACACGTCCATGAGCTCAGCTGCCTCTCTCATAAGCTGACTAGAGTCACAAAAAGTACTTAAAGACTTCCTTTCTCAACTAGTTTTATCTCACTAAATTTCCAATTCAATTTAAATTTTTAAAAAATGATCTGATACAAAAATTTTGCATCTTAATTATTACAATAATGATTTATCAATAGAAAAGAAACACATCTAAAATATTCTAATCATTATTATTATGGTTATAATCAATATTACGGTATTTTCATCACTAATACTAGAAAACTTGATATTTTTTTTAATTAGCTGTTTACGTAAAATCTATCTTCTTTAGTTATTATTTCTGATAAGGTTTTATTCAGCTAAAAGACCTTAAATTTTACTGTGACGAATAACTGTCGGAAATTTTATTTTCATTCAATTTTTTCAAAGAATGATGCATTCTATAAAAAATTATATACTAATTTTTCATTTGTTCATTTTTGTTATTTTATTCAAGGTACAATATAGTGCACTATCAAGCTTACGCAAATTTAAAAAAAAAAGTTTTCGTTAAATTTTAACTTTAAAAACTTTTATTTTTTTTTTTTAAACTTGTATGAAACAAACATTTTTATTTTAATTAATACAATGTTTTTTTCTAAACTCAATAAAAATATATGAAAAGCATACTAACAAAATATATTTGAATTTACATTTGAGATTCAAACACCCAATCTCACATTCACTCCATTTTATTATACTATACGATACTAAATATAAAAAATTTCAATTTTCCTTTTAATTTTCATTAATATTAATCTGAATTTTTGGAAATGGAATTCACTTCTTTTATCCAAAATTTAAGAACTCGATTCACTTCAATCTGATTATTTTTCCAAACATAATGAATGTAAGCTAAGTATAACAAAATTTTCAGTTTAATAGCTAACAATCAGTTGTTGTTGTCGTGTGCCAGCCAGAATGGCAATATGGGGTGCGCTGCTCCACTTTTCCAACTGAACCCTATTTGGTGTGGAGTCCGACTTCCTCAGTACACACATGCCATAGGTACCCGTTTATAGGGTAGGCAACCATTCACACACAAAGAAAGGACAAAGACTAGAAAGAGAGAAAGTACATCCATGCCCGAGCCAGGATCCGAACCCAGGTCCCACCCATCTGTAGTCAGGTACGCTAACTAAACAATCAGTTGAAACATAAAACTGAAAATTTTGTTGAAATGATTGACAATTTAATTTTAAAGTTATTCATTTAGCATTCTTTAAATTAGAAAATATCCCCCTTTTCACCTCTTCTTACTAGAAATGTATTGTTTGTGACAGTATTAAGGTTTTTTTATTGTTTAATCTATACATAGCATTATTAATAAGGAATTATAAATACATGTGTTCTCATTGATATCATATTAAAATCACTGTTATTAACACATTCCTTGTACTGGTTGACAATTAATGTAAATTAATAAAATACTCCGTTTAATTAATAAGAATATTTGACACGCGTTTAAATTTTGATATCACCTCATGTTGAAGCAATGTTGCGAAAGAGTATTAATTTACATTTACTCGATGTAGGACAAATCAAGATTAGAATAAACTCTTATGCATCGAGTGGTTGTTGGAAACTCAGATTAATAAGTTTCGAAAGGCTTCTGATTGAAATTTCATCCTCTTAAAGGTTACTTGAGGTGAAAAGAGATATCAACTTTATTAATTCTGTGTTACCAATTTTTCACTGAAGGAAAGTTTCACTCATTTCCTATTGAGTTAAAAATAATATAGACATAGAATAAACTTTTTTAAGAGCTTGGAAGAATGATACTTTGAGTATTGAATCGAAATGTGAAATAAGCTTTTGTTTTTAAACACTCTCAAACTCAGTTTGAAAGTATTGTAGGAGAGAGCGCCTTGTCTGTTTCTAGAAATTTTCATTGATTATAACTTAATCCAATTCCGACATTGTTATTAAAAATATAATACGGACATAGACAAAGAAATTTAAAAGGCTTGGATATTTGTTGAGTTATTTAGTTCTCAAAAATAGAATAAAGAAGTTTGTTGTAAAATTATAAATCATTTTGAAATAAATAATAAAACGATAAAATGTAAGTTGACAAAGGAGCAAAACTGAATTTTGTATATATTGATCATTTATATTAAAGTTAAAAGGATTTCTCTGTATAATTTGGCAACTTTAATTTATTCTTCGTATAAGTGTCTGAATATTGCGCGTCATTATACAGAGTCTTACAAAATTTGTGCATGTTTACAGAGAGAAACACCGTCTTTTGATTATTTATAATAGAAAATATTTTAAACTTGGTATATATAGTTTTTTCTAGATTTGAAAAATATGTATTATTATAAATATTAAAACTGATTACAATGTTTTTTGTAAGCAATGACATTGTCTTAAAACAATGTCAGTTATGTTCATCTAACATTTAAATCTTAGAAATTTCAGTTTCTAAGCAAAAGTTAAATTCAAATTTAAATTCAGAACACCAAATTCTGAAAAGTTATAAAAATACATCTTGCCTAAAAACCATTCTTTGATGAAGATATTTATCTGTCTCTAAATAAATGAAAACTAATTCTATTAATCAATAATAAGTTCGGGGTATTTAGTTTATTGTAATGCCAATTAAATTTACTTTTATAAAATTACTATAGTGGTGTCCTTCAATTTATTTTAAGAAATTCGTTCAAAAGATTTTAATAGACTGTCATATCTTAAAATCTTTTGATATTAAATTTAGGGATTTATTCTATTTAAAAGTCCAACTAGTATAAAGCTAATTTTGTTGTCATCATACTTTTACAGAATTGATAGCCACCCAACCTGTCTAGTGGTTAGCGTACCTGACTACAGATGGGTGCGACCTGGGTTCGAATCCTGGCTCGGGCATGGATGTACTTGCTCTCTCTCTTTCTTGTCTTTGCCCTTTCTTTGTGTGTGAATGGTTGCCTACCCTATAAACGGCATGTGTGTACTGAGGAAGTCGGACTCCACACCAAATACGGTTCAGTAGGAAAAGTGGAGCAGCGCACCCCATATTGCCAGCCTGGCTGGCACACGACAACAACTGAATCGATAATCAAATTTGTTTCAGTACTTAATTTTGAATAATAAGTAAGAATTTAAAATCATTTAAATTACTTAGGTATCCGATCGATTCTGATTTCTTATAGATAGAATGTGCATATATTAAGTTAAAATATCGAAATAAAAGCAAATTAAGGAAAAAAAATATGTATGCATTATTTCATTTGATTCTTATTTGTTCAAAATGTCTCATCAATTTAAGAGGCTTGAAAATACAAATATTTATAATTTTCTTCCTACTCTTAACAGTTATAAATTCAAAGTATCTTCTATCGTGTGAAGCATTTGTTGCATCAACTTGGCATACAAGATTTTAAAATTTGTAATGCAAAGAAACTCCGATAAAATGCGCTGTACATACGTAAATTTAGAATTCCAATAATATTAAATTCATGAGTTTACAAATGATTAAACGATATTCTTATCAATTGCCATTTGAAAACAAGAATTAAAAATGAAATATTTGATTTGAAAAATGTTCATCTTAAAAATGCAAATTTTTTTAAGTATAAAGAAAATACAAATATTCAGAACTTAATAATGGTAAAAATTTATAATTTATTCCCCAATTTCAAAAGATTCAAATTTTGTTCTTTGAATGTGCAAGAAATTGAGATATTTAAAATTAAATAAATAATAAGATACATAAATTAACATAAATATTGCATTAATTGCTCATTTTCACTGTGATATAATACTTGAATTATTTTCATTACATTTGCTGTCAAAAAATATATATTTAATATAATCTTTTTGCATAAATTTTGAAAAAGAAATTTATATTGAACGCATAACATTCTAAACCAAAGGTTCAAAAATGAGAACATATTATAAACTACAAATTAAAATTCATATGAATCTAACATTTCTTCCTTGTTAAAATATGATTTCCATATCTATTTGACTTATTTTTAGGACAATTTTAGTATTTATTTTATGTAAATGTCACTTTATCTATACTTGTGGAAAAAATAAAACGTAAATATAAATTGACTTTACTTTTGTAATAGTGATTTGATTTATGAAATCAACTCATCATTAAATACAAAATTTTTTTTTTCGACAAGTTTTGCTCTCAATGAAATTTCCCTCATTATTCATCAAAATGTGAACTGATTAATGCCTTTTCATATTCACAGACTGTTTCATCATGTTTGTAATTATAATTGTTTTATTAAGTTTATTCATTTATAATTCAAGTTTATAAATTTTGCTTGTTCTTCATTTTTCTATCAAAAATGTATTGAGCTTATTCATTTTGTACATAATTTAAAAGAGAACTTTCAATATAGAAGTTGTTCTAGATTTTTAATACAACCGTACAAAAAATATTTTCAATAATAAACAATGATATGAATTAAAAATTCTCACGATATCTGACCTAACATTTTTTATATCTCTCATAGAATTATCAAAAAATATTTAGTATATAATAGAAGAGAAAAATGATTTAAAGCAAGAATGGGCAAACGTTTTCAGTCACAGGGTAAAAATAGAAGTTTGGGGGACCAAAAAAAACCTTTTTAAGAATTGAAAAGCAATATACAAGTATTATATGTTGATGAGAAGAACGAAATTTCATTCTTAAAAACTAATTATGTTGAGGTTCGAAGTAAGATGTATTTATTCTAAAGAGCGATGCTGAATTCTCATTTTTCAATCTACATCTGAAATAATTTTTTCTAAAGGTTCATAGTTGAAAACATTGGTTCACATATATAAGATGAAGCAAACATAGCACAGATTTTCTGGATAGAGATTATAAATTTGTTAAACTTACTTTCGATAAGGATTCTACCTTTGGCACTTGAGACGATTGTAACTCAATTCAAGCTGCAAATCTGACTTCTCTGCTTTACGTTGAAAGGCATTTCCGAATGGCGTTGATATCTTGAAATCTGCGTTTGAACTCAAAATGCAGTTTTTTCAATCCATAATTTCTGAAGTTTATTTTCATTTACTGAGGATATTTAATCTCGTTCCGAGCTAGCAAACAGATTAAGTTTAAAAGCTTTTGAGATATTGTCGATTAATTGCTTTTTCCTTTGCATCTTAACATTAAAATTGCCCATACGACAAAAATCTGTAAAAATTGCAAATTTCGTAAGCCATTCTGTATCTTGTAACATTTTACACTACACAGAATATGGTTTCTCATTGAAAGAGCAGTACGTCATCTTTCAGCTACCAAACTCTTTAGTAAGTTGTGCTTGAAGTTGAAGTATTTGACGAATATCCCAAACAAGCTATATTTTCAATAATTTCACCACTATTCCCAATGATGCTATATCTCCGCATTATTTCCATATGCATTCAGTAATATTAAATCTCACACCGAAACCACTGGCTGGAACTTAAAATGCGTAATCTGCCACAAGTGAAGTTTAAGGCAGGCCGCAAACTCGGTAGACCATCCGATTGAGACACCGTCTTATGGTATACAAACCCTGTCTCATGGAGATCTTAATGTGACGTAGTTATGACGTAGTAATCTGACGTCATGGAAATTTTAAACCAATGAGAATTTGTTTACATTCTCATTGTTTACATTCCGGTTCCATTTCCGATTGCAATATTAAAAAAAATATTATTACCTCCATAAAGATTTATAATTAACTCCTCCTCTTCAAATGTAAACTTGTAATAACTAGTACTCTCGATATCAACGTGGTATATTTTTCCTGCAGAAATTGAAATTAGCTTTGTCTCGCGGAAAGTTGCCAGATATTTCAAACCAGCTCGATATCCAGATTTGTCTCGCGCTCCGCCCATTTTTTGACGTAGTTAAGATATTTGTGACGTCATTTGGCCTCATGTGAATCTCGCGAGATCTTCGGCTTGTCTCTCGATACATGTCTCATGCGATCATCTACGAATTTGCGGCCTGCCTAATTCATTATATTGTATGTGTGATCCCCGAGAAAGAGGTAACCCTTGTTGGCGCCAAACTACAGCTGCGAATAAGAAATTCCGCTCATAATACTTTATTGAGTGTACGTGTTCTGTCTCTCTCCTTCGATTAATGTTTTGTAGAACAAAAATAGAAAAAATAAAAAGATTATCAGCCCTTTAAAAAAATAAAAATAATTAATCAAACAAAGTTGAAAAAGGTATATAATATATTTCTAATATGTCTCAGACTGGAAACTTAAAATTCTATCCGCCGGCTGTAGTTTGCTCATCCCTGATTTAATGGATTATATAGAATTTACTTTTCAAAAATGTATAAAACGTTTCTAAAAGCATTTTTACTTATTTCCTTCTTAACGATAATCTTTTGTATATGATGGTTAATTATACCACAACCTACTGGTTAAATTAGACTCCGAACTACTGCAAATATCATAGCAAAGGTGGGACTCGAACTTAGGATCTGAAGGCCTGAGCGATAACCGTACGGCATTATAGTTCGAACAAAGTTTATCATTAAATCATCATAAAAAAGAGAAAACTTAAATAATAAACTTATCATAAAAAAGTTAAAAATCGCTGAGAAAAAGCTTTTGGGGATTGTGTTTATTATTTAAATGACTAAATACAAGTAGAATAAGCCATTTTAGATAAAGTTTAATTAACGAATCTTGTCAGCAGAAAAAAATTATAACCTTGCTGTAAAATTTCAATAAAATGCATACAAATTAATCTGATTCTTATTAATAAATAGTTTTCAAAGAAGAAAGCGAATTTGATTTTTGAAACGCCAAGCATAACATTTATAATATTCTTTAACTGCTATCAAAAATTCTATTTTAAGTTTTATAATGTGTATTTTGTTAAGTGAAAATTTCAATATAACGCGAAAACCTTTGGAATGGGAATAAGTAGTGAAAAGATAAAATGAAATCGCACACACATAAAAACTTTGCCGTTTGATCTTCCACTAAAAGCTAACTATTTCAGGTTCGTTATCTTAAATTGGTCATCTTAAATTGTATTATTCGTTTTGTATTACATTGTTCCAAATTGCTCAAATGAACGGAAAAATGATATATAATATAATATAATATAATATAATATAATATAATATAATATAAAGCAGTAAATACAATGTATAAAATATAGAAAGCAAATGCAATATCTGCCATCAAATATTATACGCAATCAAACCAGCGCAAAAACGGCTATTGAGATAAATGCCGATATAAATAAAGTAAGATGTAATTAGAAAATCAGGATAAATCAAAGAAAAACTATACAATTTAATACCAATAAGGCAAAATCAAGAAAAACAATCTGATATAATATAAATATAAATAGGGAAAAGGCATAGGGGGACCAGGCCTTTATCAGGGGGGTTAGATTAGGTTATTTGGGTTTTGTGGCGCAAGGTCCAAAAAGGACCAACTGCGCCAACTTCATCAGGAGGGAGATGGTCAACTATGCAAATAAGTAATTATTACTTTTGGCAACCATATTCTTCTGTATTTGATAAATATCATCTATTGTGTTGCTTTGTCTATTATTCATTCAATCGCTTTGCTTATTTTTCAATGTATTAATTTGATTCTACTTATTTCAATTATGATATAGTTGTATTTTCTTCTTATACACTCTTCGGGGGAACAGCACGCATATTTTTAGGCTTTTGTCTTTCGTGCTTTTAAGAAAAGTGTGTCTTATTTGCATAGTTGACCATCTCCCTCCCGATAAAGACGTGGTCCCCCTATGGCTTTTCTCTATTTATATTTATATTATATTATTTTTCTTGATTTTGTCTCTTGAAATTATTGCTATTAAAGACACAAATTTAAAATCAAAGACACAAAAACACAGACAAAAAATTTGCTTATTGCTATTAAATCGTTCTTTGAGAGTTATCTTGATCTTCTAATTACATCATACATTATATATATTAGTTTCTCGTGAGGTATCTATCAAACAATTTCAGATTGATGCTCGTTGGAAAGGTGACATTTGACACTAAAATATCCTCTAGCGGTTTTTTGTTTGATTCATTCAGTTATGAGTACAAGGTTTTAAAAATGGAAGACAACAAACAGAAAATTCGATACATTTTTGTTTTTCTCTTGTCACGGCAAAAAAGATAGCCGGGTGGCTAACATTGTGAAAGGTGTTTATCGTCCTATATAAGACTGTAACAACCAGTTACGTACAATTTTGGTTTCGTCGATTCCGTTCGGGTATTTTTGATGCTAGAGATGCACCTCGCATGTGGATACAACATCGTCGAAAATGTCTATAAAATATCAAAAATGATCAAACTTGACAGCATGTCAGTAGTCGTAGCTTCACCTAAAAATCTACATGAAAACTGTTTTAAACCTTTTTACAAAGTGAATCTGAAAGAAGTTACAAAAAGTTCACGTAAAAATAATGGATTTCTTTTACCCCAAACTAAAATATATACTCTTATTATTATTTTAAATTCAATATTTCGTAGAACTTAACTGTTGTTTTCCATATTTTCAAAAACTCAATGATTCTTCATTTTCTGAAGACTATTAAATATATTCTATGTCTATATTAATATTTTTAAATAAAAATATTACATATAACAACAAAGGATTAACTAATTTAAGTAACAATAAACGACATGGAATATGTGAAGAATATTAAGTTTCAGAGTAATATCATTTCACATTAAAGATAATAACTCAACTCTCTCTCTCTCAAAGAAAACATTTCTGCATCTTACGATTTGAATGATTCTCTCATTATTATTAAATGCAATCTTGGTAACCAAGGGACAAATGCTGTCTCTAATCTAAGAGAATCACTGTTATTAGCCAGTCCTTAACTATTTGACACAATGACGCTGTTGACATTAACAAATGGGTTCTGTTTGATGCGTCTGAATATTTGATGCAAGCGCATTCAAAATGCTGCGAATCAATATTAATTTTCAGGTGTCCGATGTTTGCCAACTCTTCTCTTGTGGAACCAGTAATAGAATAAAGTGTCCTCAGAGCTTGCTCGGCATAAATCTTTGAACGGGAAACTCGTCTTGTAATTAAGGACTTTCGCGTATTAAATGAAACCATGAATTTGTATCCACTCGCGGGAATAAGTATAGTTCATTCTTTATTTTATTCTCTACTTCTGAGACAATTATACAAATATGCTTGAAGTTGTTGAATTATTTCTCAATTATATATCTTCCGATCTAAAATACTCGTACAAATGAAAATTCTCATGACCTTTAGTTGTCATGTAATTTAATTCATTTTTGCTAATTAATAATTTTTTATTTTTTATAATTTAGCCTTTTCAGCAAATATCTCTAATTAAAATTAATTTAATTGAAATCTAAAATTTATTGTCTGAAACACAACAACCACTTTTCCAGCTCAATTTGAGAATTGAATGGTGTAATTATTGAATTCATGCATAAAAAATTCTAGTTGTTGTTGTCTTCTTCTGCCAGCTAGGCTGCTGGCATGATGGGGTGCGCTACTCCACTTTTTTAACTGAACCAGAATTTCCTGTGGAGTCCGACTTCCTCAGTACACTTATGCCATAGGTACTTGTTTATAGGGTAGGCAATCCTTAACACAAGGAGAGGACAAAAAAAAGGAAAGAGAAAGTGCATCTATGCCCAAACCGGGATTCAAATCTAGGACCTCCACATCGCTGATCAAAAGACAATATAATAGTTAGGTGTGATATTATATATATATGTGATTGCATTTTAATTTGATATGAACATGAGAATTATTTAAATGTAAAAATAAGAGGAATAAAGTATGGGTATTTGTCATACAATTTTTTTATTTATTTCTAATGATGAGCACCTTTGAGCAAGTAAGTACATTAGCCCATTCATTTGCCGCAACAAGGCCGGAAACTGCTACTCATTATATCATTACCCTGTGGGCACCTGTGAACCAAGTCACGGAGGTACGAGTAGCATCGCCTACGCCACACCACCACAAACCCGTTTATAGGATGGGCTACATTCATCCAGTATCTGAGGAAGGGACAAAAAACACAGAGAGAAAGAGAAAGTACATCCATGCTGCAGCCGGGATTCGAACCCAGGTCCATAGTCAGTTAGGCTAACCACTAGACAGGTTGCGCGGCTCTTCATACAAAATTATGATATAAAAAAGATCTTATTTCTCATCAGTATTTTGTTATTTCTCATCTTAAGTAAATTTTTGAATATATTATAATAATGGAATATTTTTATTTTATAACTTAAATTTAATTTCCGTTACTTTTAAAATTATTGACACATGTTTGCAAATAAACTTTTACATTTGTGTTGCATAATTATCATAACTATAAATTATCCTATTTCACAATAAACTTATGTTGATTAATTTTGCAAAATAATTAAAATTATAACATTTTTCGATAAACTTAAATAAAAATTATACAATATCGTAAATATATCGAAAAGATCCCATTATATTTCCATTCAAATTAAAATAAGCTGTGACTAACTTTCAATAGCTTTATTTTTAAAGTAAAATAAATTCATCATTTAAGAAGTAAATTAAGAGCCAGAAAAAATTTCATAGTTTCAAATCTAAGAAATCCATTCTGAAAATTTTAAATTTTAAAAAATATTTATTGAAAATATTTTATAAAATAACTTTATCGAAAGACGTGGAAGATGAGCGATGATTGTCGGAATGTGTCCCGAGTCGTCAGACCAACGAAACAGGGTGACAGAGACCGACGAGTGCTGTCCAGAGAAATTCAGAAGAACCGCACCCAACCAATGGCCCTCATTCACGAGGAGTTTCA
Source organism: Latrodectus geometricus (assembly GCA_026290005.1). Taxonomy (NCBI): domain Eukaryota; kingdom Metazoa; phylum Arthropoda; class Arachnida; order Araneae; family Theridiidae; genus Latrodectus; species Latrodectus geometricus. The sequence goes on along the minus strand of JAPDSC010087712.1, from coordinate 91,091 downwards.
ACAGGCATCCGAGAGTATTGTTTCGATAAATACTATCCGTAAGACAGCACATCTGCTTGGTTTTCATGGTCGTGCTGCTGCCCATAAGCCTTTGATCACAAAGTCCAACCGTGCTGCTCGGTTAATGTGTCTTTTACCGTTCGGATGGCAGGGTCTGGGTCTGGCGTCGCCTGGACAACGTCTTTTAGCAGAATGCATTGTGCTAACAGTCAAATTCGGTGAAGGTGGAATTTTGGTTTGGGGGTATTTCTCCTGGTATGGACTTGGTCACCTGTATGCACAACGTTGATGTCTACTGCACAATTTTGGATGACAATGTTTCCTATGTTGAGGCAGTTTTACGGCTAGGAACCCTATACCATCAGGATGACAATACCAATTGTCATGTTTCGAGGTTAACCAAGGCTTGGTAAGGTACCATGGAGTTCACACACATCAAATGTCTTGTCCAGAGCCCCGACCTGAACCATATCGAGAATTTCTTGGACGAGTTGGATCACCGAATTAAGGGATGCACTACCCTTCCAAAATCGGTGAATGAACATATATGTCTACTCCAAGCTGAGTGGAAGACAATACCACTAGCTGTAACACAAAAACTTTTGGAAAGTATTCCCCCGAGGGTACACGCTTTAATTGCCTCTCGTGGAGGCTCTACCAACTATTGATTTTGAATAAAGTTAGTTTTTCTTTTCTATCACAGGTGTCTCCAAATACTTATTGGTATACAGTGTACAATTTAATAGTATAAATATTACTTGTGTCCTTTTCATCTATAAAAAGTAATTTCAAAAATCGATTGATACATTTTCTAATTCAAATTATAATAATTGCCAAATTAAGTAAATTCTCTTCCTAACCGAATGTCGAGTTGGAAAACATTTGATACCAGAAGACAGTAATTGAAGGACATAAAGTTCATGTACTTTCTTCACATAACAAATCACGCAGATTATAACTTAACCTTCAATAGAAATTAAATTGTAATTCTTAAAAAAAATTTACTTCATTAAATATTACGTAATCCATTTACTTTTCCTTCAAATCACATATTTTAATAAATTAAATCAGAATTTATTATGTTGAAATTAAGTAATAAAATATCATACTACTAAATATTGTTAAACTATATCTACAATTGCTTTATTGTTAAAAAGGTTTTAATGATCTATATGAGTTATTGAAATGTTTTTAAAGACATGCCTATCATCTAAAAGTCAAATTAATTTTATCATCTCAGCACCTGCGTTTGAAGACTTCAAAAAATATATGTGTGTATCCTGATTCACACGCTCAAAACATACTATAAATTGCATTTAATGTATTCTTCACCCTGACTATTGTCCAGTCTTTAGATCGGAGCTATTGGTGCAGCTCTTAAGTATGCCCTGACCACTGATAGAAATGGCATTTGAATTTTGACAAATAGCAAGGGTGCTATTCAGTATTTTAAAAACTGGCCAAAAATATTTGATTTCCCAGACTAGGCTAATTCACCGCTTCTGGTCTGAAAACTCATGCATGTCTTCAATGGATTCCATCGCATGTCGGGGAGTATGGCAACGAGAGAGAAGATGCACTCGCCAAGAATGATTGTGATCTGCTGATTAACAATTCAAATGAGCTTACTCTCTCTGAAACCCACTCCTTAAACCAGGGGTCGGCAACCTGTTTGTCCTTAAGGGCGCAATACTAAATTTGAAAATTACCGAGGGCGCATATTTTACAGATAATCAACAGGTATAAATAGGCATTAAAAAGCAGATTTTTTATAACTTTATTTTGTTGGTGTCATACATAATGATACATATAATTCAGTGTGAAACTTGAGTGTCTATATTTTCAGCTAATTTCTTATAATTGGGGATATATTTAGACTTCCCGGTCTTTAAACAATAATCTAAATGTGAGTCATTAATCTTTTGTTCGATATTTTGATTTCATATTTGAGAACGAAGACTCGCAATTATATGTTGTTGCACAATATGAATAAATTTGTAGCGCACATTCCCTTAAAATAGGATGCTTATTTTCATCGACTAAGTTCCAAAGCATTTTATCATTACAATGTGCTTTTAAAATAATATCACTTTGCAAGTTTATTATTTCTAATTCTAGGTCTTCGATATACACTGAGACTATTTCAAGGACATCATCTTCAGTAACATTGCATGGATTTATGAAAAACCTTAGAACAGGTTCTAATGCTGTAAAATCTTCAAATATAGAAGAAAACTCTTCTATTAGCTTATCTATAATTTCTAAATATGATGTAGCAGTAAAATTTTCATTATTCAAGTTTAAACTCTCAACAGTATATTTTATATTTGGGAAATGTGATAATGATTTTTTCAATAGGTGGGATTTCAACAACACTAACTTGCATTTGAATTCATTCACTGCACTAATCATGTCAGCGATATGCTGATTTTTCCCTTATATTTTTAAATTTAATTCATTCAACTTCACCGTTATATCTATCAGAAATCCGTGGTCGATTATCCGATCCTTATTTTCTAAGTGCTGGTATAATTTGCTTCTTGATGTAATAAATTCCTTTATTTGTGGCAAAAGGATGATAAACCACTCAATTATTTTACCTCTGCTCAGCCACCTCACTTCAGTATGTGAAAGAAGATCTGTGAACTGAACGTCCTCATCTTCTAAAAGTAATTTAAACAATCTGTGTTGCATAGCTCCTGATCTTATGGAATCAATAATTTTTGTTACTATCGTAAATATGTGTTGAAAACCGATTGTTTTTGCGCATAGCATTTCCTGATGTATGAGGCAATGATAAGAAATAAATTTCGGGAATAAGGAATCCTGTCTACATAAGGCAATAAATCCTTTTTTCTTACCAGTCATTGCTGGTGCCCGTCTCTTGTAATTGACGATAGCTTTTGCGTGTGTGTGTACAGGTAATATTACATCTGTTACATACTTTTTAAAAGTAGAAAAGATATCTTCTCCTCTGGTGCTTCCCTTTAATGGCAGAACTTTAAGGAATTCTTCTTTTGTTGTAAAATCAGAAAATACCATCTTCACACAAATTGCTAATTGTGATATATTTATCGCGTCTGACGATTCATTCATCATGTTTTAATCGCGCTCATCATGTCCGTTTTAGGTTTTATACATAAATCGTAAACCTTTAATCATAAATCTTTAAATCGTAAATCTTTGCACAGTTTGTTTTGAGTTTTAAAGCGTAGACTGTAGTAAAATTTTATTTTAAATAATTCATTGATTCGGTGTCATAAGTCATATATTAAATTTTTAATATCCGAGGTCATTATCTGGATAATCACGTGGAGTACCTAAAATGTCTTCGCGGTCGACGTCTTGGCCATCCCTGAAATATACCATTCACAGGAAATGCAAATACCACTCAAATAACAGGAACACAACACGTTTCTCAGTATTTAACTAATTAGGAATATTAATCTTACACTTTATATATCTATTTCAAAATGCGTAGTTTTATTAAAACTAGGTCACTTTTATATGCATAAAAAATTTTTTCTTTAAATAAGTACGAGTTCAAAAGATAGAGAAAGGCATTTGCAGAAATTTTTGAAAAGTTTACTCAATTTTAAAATAAATGAATTGCATGTTATTAAAATAAATTGCATGTTAGAGTATTTTTAATTATTAAAAATGTTGTTATAAAATTAATTTTTATAAAATAATAATTCAAATTCTTCACGAAACGATGTGCATTGTTACAATTATTACCATATCCTCATGATCTTTTTATAAAACCGTCTGATTAATCTCGATACATAAAAATTTTATTTTAATGACTTTCTAATTAGTAATTCTTAAAACATTAACAAAGCTTTTTAAGTGATAATACTAATGCTTTCATTTGTGAAAGTTTTTCATGGCTTGAAAATATTATTTTCATTAATAATGTGCACGCATTTAAATATCGTCTTTCACCTTACTCAGCCACTGCTATTAAAACTCCTTACTAGACACACATTAAGAAACAAACTCCATTTGAATATTTGATGGCATCTCCTTCCAGTACTCTTGCTAATCAATACTAATTTTCATGAACTCAATATTTGTTGAAACTTTCCTCGCAAAACCAGAATTAGAATAAAGCCTTCTACGTGCTTATTCTTCGTAAATATTCGAATGTAGCATCGAGAGGATCTCGTGTTCTAATTAATGAAGTCCCACTGATTTTATTCCATACTTTTGAATATCGAAGTAGTTATTCGGGAAAAGATTTAATTTGATGCAGTCATTTCTTTAATTTGGAAGTACTGTCACAAGTATCTGACCGTCCCAGGGAAAAGAAAACCCAAGTTAATTAAGTGTTTCAGAAGACGAATATCAGATTTGGGAATCATAAGTATTTGATTACATTAATTTCTTTGAATTTATTTAATAATTCTATTCAACTTGGCTGAATTTTTCTTCACAATTATGCCATTTGAAAATACCTTTTTGGCTGCAAACTTGTACTCTTAAGACTTCTTCATGATTATTGTATATATACAATAGAGTAAACATTCATATATATATATATATATATATATATATATATATATATATATATATATATATATATATATAAATGAATTTCATGTTAACATTTTTAAGTTTGATAAAATATTCAAAAATATATTATGATATGAAATTTTAATTTCTAATTAGAATTTTCTCTTTTGGATATTACTTATAAAGTGTGCTTGCTTTTTATTTAATAATAAATTTTTCTAATATATTCTATCTAGAAGCATTATTTTACTTCAAGCACTTCAAGGTAACTTTCTATGGTATTTTAAGATAATAACAATCTTTAAGATAAAACAAATAGGTATTTTCTAATTAAAAATTTCGAAGGCATTAGTAAGTAAAATTATTTATGATAAATATGATTTTTTATAAGTACGCGCGTAATTTTTTTGTATTTTTTTAATATATATATATAATATATATATATATATATATATATATATATATATATATATATATATATATATTTGAAAAACCGTAATAATCCTGCAATTATTCTTATGAAAAGTACTGAGTGTAATAAAATAATAATTACAAGCATTATCGTTGTTGTTGTCGTATGCCAGCCAGGGTGGCAATATGGGGTGCGCTGCTCCACTTTTCCAACTGAACCCTATTTGGTGTGGAGTCCGACTTCCTCAGTACACACATGCCATAGGGACCCGTTTATAGGGTAGGCAACCATTCACACACAAAGAAATGACAAAGATAAGAAAGAGAGAGAGAGAGAGAGAAAGTACATCCATGCCCGAGCCAGGATTCGAACCCAGGTCCCACCGTTCTGTAGTCAGGTATGCTAACCACTAGACAGGTTAGGCGGCTGCATTATCGTTAAAAATATTCAAAAGAAATTTTCTAAACTGTATGTTTCATCTACATAAAATTAGTGACAATAAAAGTCTCAAGCAATTTCTTTCCCTAATGAAATACAATATGATGTTTTTTATTACTATTTACACATTAATTGTAACAATTTCAAATTTCGTGTAGATTACAGAGTTAAATGTTACATTTACAGTTAGAGTTAAATGTTACATGACATTTCTCTATTAACCAGCCACTTTACCTATTAATAGGCACAGTCCTTGCCGAGACAGAAAGTGGTCCTTTTATGTAATTCAGAATTTACTTTAAAATACACGTCCAGTTATCCTACGTATTCAAAAAGTGATCCTTTCGTCATCAACAAATGTCTATTCATGTTTTGTACCTAATTCTTTTCCCTGATAAGCTTCCATTCTATGTTTTAAGAATGTTTGCAGTATTAATTCACAAATAAAATTATTCATGCCATATAGTTTAGGAAAGGGAAAATACTAGTTTAGACTTTCGTTTTTCATTAGCTTATAATTTATAATCACTTAAACTTCGAAGCAACTTTTCATTTCGAATTATGGTTACATCCATTAAGGCTCTTGTTAATGACTCTTCTGGATTTCCAGAAATTTCTGAGAATGCAGTTTCTAATGATATGGAAGTTTATCAATTAAATCCAAAATTATTCTGAGTCCTCCCATTTGCAACAGTTCATTCAAACGAAGGCTCTCTTCTAAGTTAGTGCGGTGTCTCATTTCAAAGTTTGTACTTTAATTGATTGGACCATCCATTACAATTTAAAGTTAGCATCCGATTATTGGCATCACATTAAAACTTATTAATGGTTTCTGATTATTAATGTGAATTTCCTGATGTTAGGTTAAAATAATATGTATCGGATTTCGTTTCACAATATTTTGAACTCTCATTTGTTAACAAGTGATTATTTACCAAGTTGTGAAACAAATGTAAAAATCTTACATTTTTCTCACAATGCCCACCTGATTTCTCACTATTGAAATGATTGATTTTTTTAAAAAGTGTTTTTATATTTCTATAACTCATGTATTCAAAATTGATTTTATTTCATGAATATATTGTTCAATAAATGGATCTCATTTCTAAATACAGCGATTTAATGCGTACAATGCTCTTCATATGATTATAGAAAATACACTACTGGCCATTAAAATTGCTACACAAGGAAGAAATGCAGATAATAAAATGATATTTATTGGACAAATATATTATACTAGAAATAACAAGTCATTAAATTTTCAAAAATGTTGACGGAATAGATCCTGAGAAATCAGTACCCAGAACAACCACCTCTGGCAGTAATAACAGCAGTTATACGCCTGGGCATTGAGTCAAACAGAGATTGGATTGCATGTACAGGTACAGATGCCCATGCAGCTTCAACACGATGCCACAAACTCGTTGGTCATCAAACGTAGTGACTGGCATTTGGTGACGAGCCAGTCGCTCGGCAACCATTGACCAGACGTTTTCTATTGGTGAAAGATCTGGAGAACGTGCTGGCCAGGGCAACAGCCGAACTTGTTCCGTATCAAGGAAAATCTGTGCAATACCGTCAACATTCGGTCGGGCATTATCCTGCTCCTCATTTCATGCTCCAATTTCCTCATTTAAACACAATGTAGGTGTCGCTACTGGCGCCTGCTTTGTCTGAATGCGCTGAAAAGCTAATCATTTGCATATCACAGCACCTTCTTCCTTTCGTATAAATTTCACGTCTGTAGCATGTTGCCTTCTCGGTGTAGCAATTGTAATGGGCAGTAGTGTATTTGCAGAATATATTTTTTATGCACTTAATCAAAAATATTTTAATTTGCTTTGTCTTATAAATCACTCTATTTTTCAATACTACTTTGTAAAAAACTGTAATTATAACAAATAATAGTCAGTTGAATATAGTCAGTTATATTATAGTCAGTTGAATATTATTCGATAGCTTAAATTTACTTCATTATTAATTTCTTGATAAAATTAACTCTGTGAATGCATAAATATGAAATAATTGATATGATTGCAAAATCCCTTTTACCAAGATTAAATAGTAAAGAGAAACACAGAGTTGAAGATCTTTTTTTTTTCTTTTTGCATGTTAAAATGAAACATAACAATTCTAAATGCTTCATTTGAAATTTAAAAAATTAAATCCCTTAAAGCATTTCTTTTAAGCCATTTTACTCACAAAGTTAAGAATGAACTTGAAATACTATATAGTTTCATTAAAAAAAAGAATTTGTCAATGTATAATATACATGGTTTATACAGACTATATCCACATGTATCTCAATTGCAAACAACGTAACACATCCATTTTCATTTCATTTAGGATAGAAAAGGAATTGTCTTTAAATTTCTGTTACAACTTTATAATGTAGATATGCAACACTTTTGCATTTTTAAAGTATGATTATGGTTAAATATCTAACTATTCTTCCAGAGATCATGATTTAAAATGTTTAAATAAATTGCTACAAATTAAAAATAAACACATTTAAAAGAGAATTGTTGTCGTGTGCAAGCCAGGCTGTCAATATGGGCTGCGCTGCTCCACTTTTTCAACTGAACCGTATTTGGTGTGGAGTCCGACTTCCTCAGTACACACATGCCATAGAGATCCGTTTATAGGGTAGGCAACCATTCACACACACAAAGAAAGGACAAAGACAAGAGAGAGAGAGAGCGAGAGAAAATCCATGCCCGAGCCAGGATTCGAACCTAGGTCCCACCCATCTGTAGTCAGGTACTCTAACCACTAGACAAAGAGAATGAAATATACAATAGTGAAAAACTTTTTTAGTTCTGTTCTAAAAATACGAGTTGAGTAAAAAGATAACTTAGATTAAAATCACTTTTAAATAAGCTTTAAGAACAAAAAAATCTTAAATACAAGTCAAGAAAATATTAAATTTTCTGAAAAAAAACTATTATAAAAATGAATATTACACTTTCATTTTTGCTGTAATAAATTAGTAAATATTAGAATAACCTGGTATATATAAATAAATATAAAAATAACCTGGTTTTCTTTGATTTCCCATTTAAGTCTTTTTTCAAATTCCGTCATACTTTTCAAGATGTTTCTATTCTTTGCCTTAATTTCATTCACCGTATTCTGGGTGTGATTTATTTTCTCCAAAAGATCCTCCAGGTGAAGAAACAACGAAGCTGTAGAATCTTCTTCCAATAGAAACTCATTCTTCATCTGTGCTGGAGTGGCTTCCCCTGCTGCCAACGCGATGTTTAAATATAAGTCCTCCGCCTCTTGGACGGTGGGTTCGAGACCTGTTTTTCCTTGTTTGATGAGGTCACTTGTAACGACTATTCTGCAAAATACAGCATACTTGAAATAGACCATTGAAAATTTCTCTCTGTAAACTCACATTAAAGAAAATTGTACTTTAAATCTGTGATAAGGGAAAAATGGTTGACAAAATTGCATAACAGTGAATTTAAATTAAAAACAGTTTGGAATGCTTTATACCAGGGGTGGCCAAACTTTTGGGATCCGGGATCTACTCCACATTTAAAAAATCGAAGGTGGTCTACCAATGTTAGAGCTAAATTATCGTACATATTTATTCTCAATTACAAGAAAAAATAGTAAATTATGTAATTTTTCTAAAAAAAATAACTTAATATTAATATTTACAAAATAAAAATTTACTGACGAAAATAATCAAAGTATTCCTATATCAAAAAGTGGCCATCCTTTTCACTTCGTTTAGTAGAAATTTGTTGCTGTATATCTGTGACAGGTTTATTATATTGTGGCTGGTACGAATTTATTGCAATGCATAAGCAAGAAATTAAATGTTCATCTGTTAAATGCAACCCATGTTTGTTTTTTGTTCATGGTTGAAAAAGCAGATTTGCAAAGATACCTCGATCCAAAGTATGATTTCAAATACAAAATCAATTGGATATATTTGGAAACGTTTCCTCAGAAATTAATTTCCAAAAATCAGTATCGCTAAATATGTTCTGGATTTAAGAAATATATCGCATCTTAATTTAATAATTTCTTCCTCGACCGGGACTGATGTGATATCTATTAAATGTCCTATTTTTTCAGATACTCCATCAATGTTGACATTTTCATTAAATGGAAATATCATAAAATTGAGTACTTCTTTCAATCTAATTAAGTCAGCGAATCATCTTTCAAATTCTTCAATCAAAACAAGTAAATATTAAGCGAAATCTTCGAAGTCTCGATTTTGGATAATGGGTGCACTCTTCCTCCATGTTTTAGAAGTTTCTCTATTCATGTTTTCTTAATTGAGATGCATATCTTTCTATAGTTTTTTTTGAATGTTTTAATCCCGCTCGTCATGCCCGTTTTAGATTTTAAATCGTAAACCTTAAATCATAAATATTTAAATCGTAAATCTTTGCACAGTTTGTTTTGGGTTTTAAAGCGTAGACTGTAGTATTTTTAAATAATTTTAGTCATTTTAAATAATTCGTTGATTCTATGTCATAAGTCATAATTTAAATTGTTAATATACGAGGTCATTATCGGCGTGGTCGCGAGAACTACCTAAAATGTCTTCGCGGTCTACCAGTCGACCGCGGTTGACGTCTTGGCCACCCCTGCTTTATACAGAGGGTATTAACACATTTTCAGAACGATTTCAATTGTGAATTAAGAAAAATAGTAAATGTTTTAGAATAAAAGTTTTTAGCAACAGCTTGTTATTTAAAATCAGAAATATGGTCTGTTGCTTTTAAATTTATTGTTCTTTCAAAATGTCGCGTGTAAGCAAACTGTGGATTGAAAATGTCGCAAACTGTGGGTTGAAGGATATGTTTTTGAACTTTCCGAGGAGAAATCTTCTTATTCCAGAATTCAAAAACTTTGTGAAATGCGTGACATTAAATTTTATAAGTGAAAATAAGCAACATTATTCATTGGACAGATAAAAGCCGTCAATCATTATTTCTACGTGGAAAGAAGACTATAAACGAATATCCGAAGAAGATATGTTTCAAATGTTTCTAAAGTTTAATCTCTCGTAGCAAGAGGAAATCCGCCAATAAAGAAATCATTTGCTAAGTCTTTAGATACATCTCCACAACAATAAATAAAATAATAAACCAAGATCTACATCTTTAAAAAAGCTAAAAAACATAATGTTCACCAGTTTTTGCCGCGACGTGTGGCTCAATGCAAAACATTTTGCAGAATCCATATGAAAACCATTTAGTAGGAGATAAATGGAAAGACATTGTGACCCTTGATGAAGCATGGGTTTACCTAAATGACTGCAACAAAAAAGATGTACTATAGAAAACAAGGAGAAAAAAAGGTACAAACGTGGTTCCGTCAATGTAAAGAAAGTTTCAGTAAGGGGTTTATGATTATTCATAATTTCTACTACAATGGGAAATTAAAAATTAGAAGAGAAAAAAAGAATGTTAAAATCAACTCATTATACTATCTGGAGAAGGTTTTATGTCCAATATTTGCAGAAGAAATCCCACTTCTTTATCCCAATGACTTTCAAAGAGTGAAATTGCATCAAGACAAAAATACAATTCATACTTCGGAAACTACCACTGCATTCCTTGAAGAAATGTAGAATAATATAGGTATTGCATATGTACCTATTCAACATATTCCTGCGAAATCCCCAGGCGTTTCGCCTATGCACTATTTTTCCTTGGTCTGTTAAAAAGAGCTCTTTCTATAAACGCCAACCAACTACGATTGATGGACTCTGGAAAGTAATTGAAGAGGATTAGAATGCAATACCCCTGGAAATTTTACGGAAATCTCTTCTATCAGGGAAATCGCGATGCAGACTAATAGTCCAGAAAAAAGTCTATAAGATCGAACATTTTAAAAAAAATAGTCTTTACATTTTAAACATTCATTAAACGACCCCAAAATCGTTCTAAAAGTATGTTAATTCTCTCTATATTTTATGCCTTAAGATTCTAATAGATGCTTTATATGTCTTTTGAGCCATTTTGATCGCTTTTATCAAACTGTCAAGAAGAAACTAGATAATGTTATACAGTGGTGTTGTGTTAATTTTTTTTTCACCGGAACGCTATATGATTATATAGACAGGGCCGATCCTGGGGTAGGCGGCCGCTCTGTGCGGTCTCATGTCAAAAATTTAACGACGGGGGGGGGGAGGTGATTTTCCATGATAATCCTGGCGGCGACAGTTTTTTTTTAGATCTCATGTCCCAAATTTGAAGACGACGGGGAGATTTCCCCCAATTTTCGTCTGTCGCCAGGATCGGACCTGTATACAGCATAAAAAGGAAAGGAAACGAAAATCATTACGAAACCCATTTTGTGCATGCATATATATATATATATATATATATATATATATATATGTTTATTACAATAGGAACGTTTAATAGAAATTAGTAAACAAATTATAAAATACGCATAGTAGATACTCAAACAATATTGAATAAATATTTTTAACAATACATGAAAACACTAATGGTTTTTATAAAATATTCAAAATAGGATTATGTTCAGGATCTTGTGGTTGAATTTTCCTTGTTGTCATCCGCTGAACGATGAGACCTTAACCAAGATTTTACATAATCTGGTTTAAATAATTGTTGTGGTGGGCCATTCATTTTTATAAATAAAAGATTTGCTAGATTTTCAATTAATATTCTATTTCTTTGTTCATTTAAAATAATATTCATATTTACTGAATCCGGAAGCGATAGGTGCGCGTTGGAGGCATGCTGCCTCAATGTGCGGCCTGCCTAACACTTTTTAATCAACACTTCGACTTAGGTAGCGTGCATAGAATATTTTGCTAACAATAGTATTTATGAATCTTATTATTACATTACATTGGTTTGGGTTTGGTTCAAACCCTTGTTTACAATAATACATTTAAAAATTCGTTAAAAATTAGAAAAAAAAAATCAGCAATTCTTTTAAGTTTTTTTTTTTTTTTTTTTTTTTTTTTCCCCAATACGTCAGCCAATTTTCGTTATCAGAATTCATCTTTAGTTCTGGAATGCGTTCCTGTCCAAAAGAGAGTACCGGAACGACGTTCCGGCTCGACAACACCACTGATGTTATAAACTATTTCAAATGAGTGTTTCTAAAAGGAATGACTGTTAAATTATTTTCATTTTTGATTTCTTCTTCCCTAAAATTTGTGACTGAAGAGGGTTGGAGATGAAATTCGTCACCAATGATATGAAATAATTTTATAGTACTTAACTTGATTCTTTCAAAATATTTTCCTGTATTAAAATTGAATAAGATAATTTGGATTCCTTGTTTTTTTTACGAAAATGCGCAATCAAAGTTTTATGTAAGAAATCAGGATTATTAAAGGGAAATGTTTTAAGAATATTGAAACGCAAAGATATCTTAGAATAATGTATTCCTATTAATTTTGAATTGTGAACTGCATAAAATTTACAAATTATAAGTTTTGTTCTTGGTTGCTTTGACTGTCAAAAAATGTATCAATAGTAGTTAATTCAGGGGGATAAGTTAATCAGCTTTCAAGGCTCTGATTTCAATGGAAAGACAGTATCCAACTTTCGAAGAAAAATTCCAAATTTGAAAAAATAAATAAATAGTAATTTTTAACGATTAGTATTTATCTCAAGGATCTTTTAATCCTCCTTCTACTTCTGTTCAAATTGGTGAAGCAGTGAGAAAATTTTTGCCTATTGAGTTTATAAAAAACATGTTCTCAATAGTCAAAGACTGACATTTCTTCCAGAAATCAACAGGAAATAATTTTTTCAAAACCTATATAGTTAGGCAAGATATAAGGGAATACAATAACCTATATTTTTCTCTACCTCTCAGTAGTAAGGCTTATATTTTTAAAAGAAAGTGAAAGAACTTCACACCTCCGTTCGGGAAGCGGTCAAAGTTCCAGCATGATGCGTATTGTGGTATAAGTGAGTTTACATTAAATTAAAATCAAATTTCATTATGGTTGACATTAACTACAAATGTCGCCCACCCAGTCTAGTGGTCAGCGTGCCTGACTGCGTATAGAAAGGTCCTGAGCTCGAATCCCTGTTCGGATATAGATACATTTTCTCTCTCTCTTTTTTTGTGGTTGCCTGCTCTATATAAGCTTGCTTATTTAAAGTGGAGCAGCGCATTCAATTTTCTACACTTTTTGGCTGATATATATATATATATATATATATATATATATATATATATATATATA
>JAPDSC010087712.1:21618-77504 GCA_026290005.1 Latrodectus geometricus | reverse complement strand
TATATATATATATATATATATATATATATATATATATATATATATATCGCAAAGTTAAGGGCTTGATTCCTACTGTCTTTATACTGTTTGAAGTGGTTCGGAGTCCAAGTTAAAATCTAAGTCTCGTAAATGAAATTTTGCGTATACTTATTTTTATCTAATGAATTATTAATGGTCCAATATGACTTTTTACAGCATAAATTTATGAAATTATATTAAAAACTGTCATTCTTCCTCTTTTATATAAATCATTTTAAGAGAAAAATATTTCTCAATTTATTCTAGCATTAAAAATTGGTTCATTTGAGTATTTAGTCAGATATCTACTTTAAAAGTGAGGATTTTTGTGACTAAATATTTAGTAAATCATTTTACTCGTCTCATTCCATAAAATATTTATTAATAGATGAGTTCTGTACTTATTTTTTAATATTTATTTATACTAATGAAATAGTCCTTTCTTCAGAATTCTCTCTGGTTTGGATTTCGATTCAGTAAACTCTGTCTCCTTTACATCGTTAAGATGTTATCTCACACAGCAGATATAACGTATTCATCTGACAAATGTTTTCTCTCAAGTTGAAATAAAATTGAATTGAGTTTTCACACGAAGATATTCAAGAACTTATTTCTAAGCCTTTGTTTATGTTTTACAAATTCCCACAATTATTTTTCATGATAATCTTTATTAATCATGAAAATGTTAATTTAAGCTTCATGGCAGACGTCAAATCCCTATATATCTTTACAGCTTTTGTTTATGCTCCGATGGTGATTTAAATTTTCATTGGAAATATTTTTACGTAATTATGAGGATTGATATTGGGTCATTAATTTCGATGATTATGATAAATCTAGTCATGATTAATACATTGAAATTTTTAGGGTAATTCCAAAGTTTTTCTCGTGTAAAGGAATTACTTTTATTATTTTTAGCTACTAAATAATCAGCCAATAAATATAATCAAACTTGCTGACAATTATTTATTCTCAGTAGTAGTTCAAGAGCAGTTATCCAATTTTATAAATAAAAATGGATTTTTCAAAAGTTTGGCATGTTTGCTTATATTTGGTAAAGCTTGCGCTTATTCCACGAAAATTATAATTGAAAGTTTATCCCGAATTGACAGAGATATTATTGAGATTCAGTATTCATATATGGAATTATGATCAATCTGTTTGGGCGTGGTTAGTTGACAATTTTTATTTACTGTGGAAAGTTGATGTCACCGCAATTTTAATTGATGTAGGTTGTTATTTAAAGGAAAATATATCTAAGTTTGGTGAAAATCATTTATCTGACAAAGTCCGAAGTTATGGTTATGTAATTTGGATATAAGCTACTGAATCGAGATATTTTAAAAAATAAAATGTACTTCAGACTTTTATTTTTAGCAAGGTGATTGCTTTATAATTTTGTGAAGTTTTCCTAGGCAGATTTTAACATTAAATGTTTACTATATGTAAATAGTTTACATATACTTCGTGTTGTTAAGAAAAATTAACAATATACATCCCTTAGATTCATACAATAAATTTTCAAAAATTCCCAAATTTACATATTTTTAAATAAAGAAATTTATGTGTTTTAAAATATATGTAGATTTTATCTAGATTTAAGCATTTCAAAAGCAATCAGTAAATAAATTTAAAAAATAATCTGATTTAAATAACCAAAGAGAAAATGTTAAAACAATCATTAGAACTAATTTTTAATCAGTATTTTCAATAACACATTCTTAATTTGAACTGTCTACATAATTTTTAATTATAATAAGCATTTTAAAAACTACAAGTATTTCCTATGAACTTCTGAAATAAAAAAAAATGTGAATCTCTAAACTACAAGTATATATATATATATATATATATATATATATATATATAAGAATTCAATAAGTAATAAAATTAACTATGTGTGATGCACTATCATATAAAAATATTAAGATCCAGAAACTAAATTTTTTTGTTCAGAAATTCAGAGTTTTATTTAGTTAGTATTTGTGATGTTGTTGTCGTTTGCCAGCCAGGACGGCAATATGGGGTGCGCTGCTCCACTTTTCCAACTGAACCATCCGACTTCCTCAGTACACACATGCCATAGGTACCCGTTTAAAGGATAAGCAACCATTCACACACAAAGAAAGGACAATGAGAAGAAAGAGAGAGAGAGAGAAAGTACATCCATGCTCGAGCCAGGATTCGAATCCAGGTCCCACCTATCTGTAGTCAGGTACGCTAACCACTTGACAGGTTGGGCGGCAGTATTTGTGATAACAGATTTATATAATAATATTTACGCGGCAATCATTTGTATTATTATTATAATTGATTTTATTAGTTAAAAAAATTTTTAATAATTTCTTAAATAAACTTAAAGTATGGTAAATACTTTTTCGTTAATATATATTTTATCAGACTTGTTATTGCTTTTCATTAGCAAAACATTAACATAGAAAAAACTGCAAAATTATTTCTTTGTGAAAGTGTATAGAGAAATGGAGAAATTTTGGACTTGAAAATAAAAACTAATGAACATTAAATATAATCTGTTAGGTTTCGCTTATTATTATAATATGATGAATTTAACACATCTGTTTATATACAATTGTAAACACATTAGACACTCGTTTTTACGAACTCATAGACCCGGTTAAATAGTTCATAAATTAGAAAAAAATAATGTACTAAATTATTACGATCTGATTTTATTACAACTGCTTTTTCTTTATTAATAAAATAGTATATTTGAAATACTTTATAATGCAATGTAAGGAACACATGCAAAATGAGATTCCTACTTAAGAACAAAATTTCATTCACTTTATTGATGAAAATAAGGAGAGATATTTAACCATTTATTTTTTTCAAATTTAAAATTACATTTTTTAAAATATATTTTTCCAATTTTCCAACGTATAAAAGCATTTTAATGCATTTTTTTTTTTTTTTTAAAAAAGTACTTTAATCTTGTTAGCCATTCAATTGCTTGCCTTTCCACTACATTATTTACTTGTTCGATATCGGAAAGTTCTTTTTCGTTTTCATTACTTATTTTCTTAATATTTTCCTCATTCCGAATTTCTATCATGCACGTTGCCGCCCACCTTGTCCAATGGTCAGCGTGACTGACTGCTGTGTGGGAGGTCCTGGGCTCGAAACCCGGTTCGCTTTCTCCTTCTCTGTCTTTGTCCTTTTCTTGTATGAATGCTTGCCTACCCTCTAAACGGGTACTTATGACATGTATGTACTAAGGAAGTCGGACTCCACACCAAATTACCGTTCAGTTAAAAAAAAAAAAAAAATTGGAGCTTCACACTCATACTGCTAGCCTGGCTGGCACTAGACAAAATAAAACCATACAATTACACGTGTTTATATTAAAAACATCATGGAAAGAATTTTAGTCGAAAAAGGGGTTCCAAAGAAAAACATTGCGACAAATCGCAATGTTTTTTTTGTACTTTAACACACATGATGGGCAGGACTGGAATACATCACAACGGAGTTCTTTCTCATCATGGGTCAGATATCCGAATGCCTTCTACTATTCGCTTCTTTACTCAAGAGTAAATCAAGTTCTCACAGCCGTTATGTAAAAAAATGAAATCAAAAATTTAAAAAAAATATCAGATCATATATATAAAAAGAATTAAGCAACTGAGAAAAAAAACGATTTCCAGAACAAAAATTAGCAAAAAAAAAAAAAAAGATTTTCAAAATTTCAGTTTTTAAATGTATATTAAAATTTTTCTTGTGTCTACATTGTCACGCTAATTACTAGACACTAGTTTATTAAAACGTAAAAGAAAAAAATTATTCTTATTTAAATGTTTAAAAAATTTTAAATTCAACTAGAGATATATGGCATTTATTTTGTTTAAGTTTGTATGCTATATAACTATAAAGTGTCTTCATAACTTCTACAATAAAGCAAAAATTAAATGCTTCCTCATTAAAACAAACCATTAATTGATAAAATGCATTGTTTTCTTAAAATTATTTTACTGTCATCTTCCATATATTTCATATCTTTTACCGAATTTTCATTAAAATTACATAAACAATGATTACTTTTAAACACACACACACACTTATATATATATATATATATATATATATATATATAGTATTCGTTGTGTCAGGAGGTTTAAAGTCTGAAAATGAAATATTTCACCCGAATATACTGCAACGTATTAGCTTCAAGTTTAATGAAGCCTTGATTTTCCATGGTAGCATTAGAATATATGAGAATTGTAACATATATTGAGTTCGTCTTCTTTTCTGGGATTCCCACAAAATTTCGAAATATGTTGAGACAAAATATCATGAAAACTCAGAACTTATTCCAAATGTTTTGTTCGAATGTCTCGTAAGATAACGTTTATTTAAATGTGGCAACACACTTTTGTGTTTCACAAAAAAGCAAACCTCAAAAGAAATTAACTTTGGGCATTCAACAAGATCACATAATTCTCAATGAAAAATATAAAATGGATATTTAATATTTTGCCGCCCTACCTGTCTAGTGGTTAGCGTAACTGACTACGGATGGGGAGGTCCTGGGTTCGAATCCCGGTTCGGGCATGGATGTACTTTTTCTTTCTTTCTCTCTCTGTGTTTCTTGTCCTTTCCTCAGATGATGGATGAATGTGGCCCGCCCTATAAACGGGTTTGTGGTGGTGTGGCGTGGGCGATGCTACTCGTACCTCCGTGACTTGGTTCACAGGTGCCCACCGGGTAACGATAAAATGAGTAGCTGTTTCCGGCCTTGTTGCGGCAAATGGGCTAATGTACTTACTTGTTCAAGGATGCCCGCCATTAAAAAAAATAAAAAAAAATTGATAACTCTTATGGAAAATATAATAGATTTCTTATATTTTTGTACTCAGTTAAATTTATTGTAATTTGTATTTTGTTATTATTTTAATTTTTAATTTAAATGACGTTAAGGATATCTGCCTTATTTATTTATTCATTCTTTATCATTCACAACTTAAATTCAAATCTTGAATTTTAATGAATGTTGATGAAAATTGATTGAAAATATCTGTTTTAAATTTACATACAATGCTGTCTATCATAGAAAAAAAGTACTTTTACAGATTATTGTTATATATATATATACAAATCTACTCTGAAAATAAACTTTTCAGTTCACAACACGAGTTTTTATAAGAAAAAAGTTGTAATATTAATGCGAATGCTGATATTCAAGAAGAATAGATAATTGTAGCAAAATACATCAAAATGATCGCAGCTTCATTTCGTAAGACAAACGATGTTGAATACCAATTAGATATGACAAATAGCTGATTCAAGTAGCTGTGTCAATATGTCACGTGTTATGACACACCAGGCCGTTCTTTGAAAGAATAATCCTCGTTTTTATGAATCGTGGGTATTTCTGGAAATTTCACCGGACCGTGATAAAAGATGTTTTACTTGAGAGTGCATCATTTTTCTTGAGCCGGGTCCATTAGTTAGGATCATAAACGGCCAATAAGCCGACATTATTTTTTTCTTACTTGCACTAAATAATGATCCAGTTCCTATGGCTAGGGAATTCCTGGACGATGACAAATGCTCTCGATGCAATAGAAGATTCATCATGGCTTTTTGAACAGTATGTTTTATTTTGGGATATCCTTCTACATATAAAGGAAATTAAAAACATTTTCTCTATAACGAATAAAAATACTCTAAAAAATTTTCTCTTTGAATAATAAATATGAAAAGCTAATATTTTTTAATATATACTTTTGATTATGACAAATTATATAGGATATTTTCTGCTTTATCTTTGAAACAAATGTCGTTGAAAGACTATTCCTGTTTTAATTAAGCCCTTAATTTTTATTCTTTTCTTTACATCAAGAGGTAAGCAAATGTAGGATTATTCCCATATTACAGTTTTGAGTTCATTATATTGATGAATGATCTCAAAACTTTAAAGTATTTATAGAAGATTTTACTTAATTGAAAATGGAAAGAAACTATAGCATATTACTTTTCAAAAAAGTGAACGCAATTTCTATAGAGAGACGCCAAAAAATAAGAGTTTTTAAAGTTGTACGCACTATCCATCATATCTCTTCACGTGCATTAAAAATTTCTTGATTTAATAGACGACATTAGTTGTGACGTCATATTGTTTCCAAACATTTGCTGTTAAGCGCCATTTATCATTGAAACTGCCTTAGACTTAGGTGATAGATTTTTAAAGTGTTATTTTTGAAATGGATATTCATTATTTAAGGATAACGTGTTTGTTAAAACTTTTAACCTTTTGTTTGCTTAACCTTTGATTCTCGCCAAATTGTAGTCACAGTTCATCACCAAGCTGGGCTTATTCCCAATCGTATTCTGGTTGCAACAGAACAATTTATTGTTCTGTGCCAACAATAATCACCCATAAAATTGATAGCCAAACAAAAATCTCCAAGTTTGTCAAGAAGGCACTCTTAAATACAATATTAAACAAATGTTTACATTGTATTTGTTTGGAAACAGTTGTGGATATGACGTCACACTAATGTCGTCAATTCTCATTATTTTGAATTTTATAAAGCATTTTCTCCTTCCCCTTCGTCAACAGTAACAGGCAAATCATAACTATCTCTTCCATTTTAAGTTACTTCGTTAGAGTCAGGAAATTTAAAATTTTCTTGCTAAATTAAGAGTATCTTGAAGTTGTTTTATGGTATAAAATAGTAAAATTTATTTATATTAATGATATATTGGGTTTTCGGAGCCAATATTTTAGGACAATTAAAACGCAGCTCATTTAAATATTGATATACATTTATTTGATTATATAGGTACCGTTCTGCTCCACAACGTTTCTCCTCCTTTTCTGTAGCTTGAGAATTCAGTCCTTCCAGAACCTCACAGATTTCTCGGCCAAAAATTTGTCCAAATCGGTTTTGAACTCAACCAAAGAGTTGAAATTTTTCCCATGAAAGGAAATCCTTCCTCCAGCATCCTCGCCATCAACAGCGCATCTTATACGAGGGTTACTCTGAAATTTTTGAGATACGCGCAGACCAGAATTTACAAAATAAAAATAACGGTTTAATTTTAAAATACAAAGTATTTTAACACAGAAGACAATTTTTTACTGACTTACTTCAACTTGTTTAGCGTAGAATAAATTTTAACCAGAAGACAAAACGGAGTTGACGTGAGAACATTTTCGCGCTATGATTTTCTACGATTTTAAAGCAGGATTAAATCAAGAAGAATGCGTTCAACGGTTGCAATTAGCATTTGGTGATGAATCTCCAGCTCGTGCTACTGTATTCAGATGGTTTAGAGAATTTAGAAGAGGTCGCAATTTTCTTCAGGATGAAGAACACACAGGAAGGCCGCCGTCTGCAGTAATCCCGGATAATGTGTCTGCCATACGAAAAATGTCAATGGATGATAATAGCTGTACCTATCAAATGATACAGAAGGAACTTAACATTGGATCCGCAGCCATACACAAAACCATTCATGAAGAATTACATATGAAAAAAGTAGTTTGCCGTTGGGTTCCCCATAATCTAACTGAGCACCAAAAAGAGGAGAGTGCCAGAATCAGTAAAGAAACTCTTAAATTGCTAAATGATAGTGGCCACCACATCATTTCTAAGATTGTAACTGGTGATGAAACGTACATACCAATTTTTGACGTTCCAACACGTCAAGAATACAAAGTATGGGTCTTTGAAGATGATCCCACGCCGACAATGGTGAAAAAACAACGTGCACTAAAAAAAGTGATGTATGCCGTTTTCTCTAGAAGTACGGGATTGGTCAAAGCCATCAAGTTGGAAGGACAGAAGACAGTAACAGCAAACTGGTGTACCACTAAATGTCTTCTAGAAATTCTACAAGAACTGAATGTTAGGGGACTAATGCTTCACCATGACAATGCATCTTCACATACAGCCAGATTAACAGTTGAGTTTCTTAAACAAAAAGAAATTAAAGTGATCCAACATTTGCCGTATTCACCTGATCTAGCGACTTTTGGTTATTCTTTAATCTAAAAAAGAACTTACGTGGACGTCGTTTTCATTCAGATAAAGAGATTGATGTTGCTATAAATGCATTTTTTTCATCTATTCCAAGAAATGAATGGCTTGAGGCATTTAATCTATGGAAAATTCGTCTAGAAAAGTGCATTGATGTTTGAAGAGGCTACTTTGAAGACACCTAAAATTTTGTAAGTATAACTTTAAAAGCTTAGTTGTATCTCAAAAATTTCAGAGTGACCCTCGTATACCACTTGTGTGGCATTTTTACCCTTTCGGAAAAAGAAAAGCATTGAATACCTATAATGCATTTTATTTGCCACCCTATTCCAGTAAATTCCTTCTTAATCTAATCATGCTTAGAGTAAGAAAAATTCACCCAAAATTGCCAATGTTGGATTAAGACAGCAAAAAATACCAAAATCATGTGCTTAAAAATGTGCATGAATTTTGAGCAAATATGAAAATTTTTGTAAAAGCAATTATAAAAATTGTGATTAATTTATGGTCCTCATCCTTAAATCTAAATAATTGCTATTGTTCATTATTGCTAAACCGTTAGATGCAAACTAAAAGCTACAAGTATTATCATTTGATTTTTAACAATCTATTTCGATACTAGTTAAAAAAAATTTAAACCAATGTGGCATTAGTTTTTTATTCCGTTTCAATAGCATGGGATTAACATAACTGAATTTTTGTACAATATTAGAAAATTTCTTTACTTGAGTAAAATCCAGCTATGTATAAATGCCACCTTGGAAAAGAAAACACAAATGAGCTTATCAAAGATGAAACAATTATTTGTCATTGACAATATTTTGTTTACATCTGATGAAATCCTTAAAGTCTTTGATTACAGCTACGTGAAAGTTTCTTTATGACGAGTATAATACAAATAAAATAATCTATTAAGTTATGCAAAATGTAAGCTCCTTAAATAGAAGAACCTAAAAAATATTTTGAATATGGGTATATTTATCTTTTTTGATGATACTCTTATATAGACAGCATTGCCTATGGATTTTGACAAGACAAGGAATTTTATTAAATAATACGACAATGTATATAAACAATTTTGTCGTACATAAAAAAAATCAATGTAGCATAAATTTGTTAAACAAAAAAAGAATACACTCACACACAGAACAAAGAAACCACTGAATGTATGTAAGTCTTAAAATCTTCGCATATCAATATGAAGATCTACTAAAATCCCATTAAAACGTTTTTCAAGAATTATGAGACCCATTCATTCAAGTTGTGTGTGTGTTGGTTGGGATTTTTCTTTCATTAAACATTTATATTTGTTTTATTTTGTGCATATTTTCTTAAGATACTTGCTTATTTTATCTTCAGCGCTATAAATTAAGGAAACTAGAAAACGCAAAAATACACTGTGATTTGGTTATCGCTACGCAGACATTTTTTGTAAATGAGGGCTAATCAGACAAATATCTATGGTTTGTACACTGCTCAAAACAATTAAAGGATATTGTGGTTTTTAGGTGGATCTTGTGGCTCGGAAACTTTTCAGCTGATTGACAGGCGTAGTAGGTTATTTGAGAATAAATTACACAAGTTTGAGAGAAAAAAATTCATTTAACGTCGCATTTGTGTAGAAAAGGAAAAAAACATAATTTGTGAATATCAGAGAAAAGGAATAAGAAAAGGTATTTTCTTCAAAGGAAATCTTTTTCAGTAGGGGGTATGGTTTCCACGGACGTTCTGCAACGTTGAACACCTTTGAGGCATGGAGTCAATGACACTATTAATCACGAGGGGTATTCTGTCCCACTCTTCCAGAAGAGCTCTTTCCTGTTCTTGGAGAGTTTGTGGGGGTGTTTGGAGGCTAGAAACTAGTCTTCCTAGAGCGTCCCAAACGAGCTCTATTGGATTCATGTCTGGAGAATACGCTGACCATTCCTTTCATACAATTCCTTCATTGAAAAGAAAATCCTCCGCTAGGCTAACACGATGTGGCTTGCCGTTATCGTCCATTAAAATAAAGTCATCTCCAATTGCTGCTACGTAAGAGACTTCAATAGGTCTGAGGATCTCATCCCTATATCGGCGACCAATCAGATGTCCATCTCGAATGATATAGATGTCTGTGCGCCCGTCAATAGAGATGCCACCATACACCAACACTCCCCCACCGCCAAATTTGACACTTTTGTGCACGAACGCAGGATTATTCCTACTGCCACTGTCCCTCCAGATGAAAATACGTCTATTATCAATATGAACAGAAAAACGGGACTCGTCAGAAAAAAAACATTGCTCCATTCATTTCTCTTCCAGTTCACATGATCTGTGGTTGCGACGATGCCTTGATGTTAGTTTAACACATCATATTGGTCGGCGAGCATACAGACCTACACCATGAAGCCGGTTTCGAATGGTCTGAGTTGAAACCGTGGTGTTAGTAGCCGAGCGAAGGTGTTGTTGGAGAAGAGTAGCGTTCATATTTTAGTGTCTACGAGCCGTTAACACTAAATAACGATTTTCCTTGAGCATTGTACCCCGCCTACGACCTTGCCCTGTACTTCCAGTCATCAAAAAACGATTCCAGATGCTGGAAATCACACTTTGTAACACTCCGATGGCTTGAACTAATTAAACTTGAGTTTGGTCCCCTTGTAACCTACCAACAATTTTCCAAGCTTCTGAATCGGTTAAATGACTTCGCTGAGACATCGTACTCATTGACACAAAACAGTCACTGAATGTCAATCATACTTGTCTTCCTCGTCTTTCATTCAGTTGAAAATCTCATTGCATTCACTGCCAATGAAGTGAAATTTTGACGTCGATCTTAAAATTAGCATACTCCACAATTTGAAAATCAAAAAAATTTGCATTTGTGATTCTCTTCTTCCATTTTCGGCAAAAAAAAAAAAAATTACTTATATTTTTATTTTATGCAAAACTTACAATATCCTTTAATTGCTTTGAGCATTGTATAACAGTGGTTTCAATCCTTCATTCATCCATGCCCAAAGTTTGATTAGAACTCACACACTGTTGAACCGACGATTAGACGGCTAACTATTCGGCTGTTGGTTCTGCATGCGAATGCACCTTCATGAGATAATGTATAAACGTAAAAGAGAAAGTTTATTCATATTAAATAATATTAAAAAGGAAAAGAGTATGCAATGAAGCATCCGTTTTTGAAATAAGGTATATGATTTGAACATTTGATTCATAATTATAATTCTCAATATCTTTTTTGTCGAGTGCCATTCAGGCTGGCAATATGGGGGTGTGCTGCTCCACTTTTCCAATTGAACTATAATTTGATGTGGAGTCCGACTTTTTCAGCAGACACATGCCATAGGAACCCGTTTATAGGGTAGGAAACCATTCATACAAGGAGAGGATTGATTGATTGATTGACTGTGTGGGGAGACCCCGAACTGTCCGATGTGGTTAACGGGTAAAGTCTTCCCCACACCTAGAGCCCCCTAGACTTCTAAGAGGTGCTTGGGAGCATCTGCATCGCTGCAATATTTAATATAAAAAATAATAATAAAATAAATAAAAAAAAACAATAGAAAACAATAGAAGCTAACAAATTGGAGGCAGATTGCCCTAGTTCAGGTAAAGGGGCTTCAAGTCCTAATTGGTTATATGCCATAACATTGGAGAGCACGAGGGGAAACAAAACCAAATTACAAGGTGAGGAGAAAAAGAAAGTCCGTGTATGCAGAATAACGCCCAAGTGGGCTGCCAGTTGGAGAAAGTACATCCATGCCCGAACCTGGTTTCGAACACAGTACCTCCCTATCCGCAATAAAGGAACGCTGACCAGTAGACAGGGTGGGCGGCATTTTCATTTCCCTAAGCGATAAAAATATATTGTATAAACTATTGTATTGTATTTGTGAGTTTCTCTTTTGAGCAATTAAAACTGTCACGTACTTAATTTTCTTGCATATAATAATGTTTTAAATAGAGAATTAATTCTATGAAATAAATTAAATCCCTAATTAAAACGTTACTACATGCAAGAAACGTAAGTACGTGACAGTTTTAATTGCTCAAAAGAAAGACAATTCAAAGCCTAAATATGATCCGCACTGAATCTGCTTAAAAAAGCATTCATAATGAACTGTAATGTTTCGCTTTGGCAATAATTAAAAATTTTGTCTTCTTATGCATGAAAATTGAATGCTTACTTTTATGTAATTCTTATGCTTTCAAATATATCTAATATCTTTATTTTGTTCTATAGATTTTCCTAATTGAATTTTTTCTATTTATTAACCCTTTGATATGAACGAGTTCAGCTCGCAATCGAATCGTGCTTCATAACGCGCGCAAACGAGTTCCGCTCAGGAGCGAGATTTTGACCGAAATGTTTAGTAACGAACACTACTCGCGTCGTGGAATTTTTCCCCAATGCGCGCTGACGAGCTGACTTCGTTCGCCATTATTATTCTGCACTGATTGTGTTTCATACGAATGCTACTCGCGAAATTTAGTTAGTTTTACTGTCTACAGATGGCAGTACGAGTTCCATGAATTTCTTTGCATAATGAAGGTGGATTTTTTTTTTTTTGACCTTGTTCATTTTGTACGTATTTTGGCGCGGTTTTTAGGGTGTTTGTACAGTAAAATGGCTCAAAAGCGAAAGTTAGATTGCTATAATGTTGATTATGATACAGAAAGCTTATCAAGTTTTGAATCTGATGAAGACTCACACACAAAAATATTTTTAAGTAATTACTGTATTTATACTGTGCTTCATAAAGTTTTACATTACTTGAATTTATTTAGTCCTTTCAATTTAATATTTGTCTTGTATTTATAATTAACTATTATTATTTATATAATTGGTTATAATCATTTATAATTTACTGTTAAATAATTACTTTAAAGTACGTAAAAACTGTTATTTATGTACTACAAATACTTTAAGACATTTTTAACCCTTTATGCTCCGACGGGACTTATAAATCCCAATTAATATAAATTCAAATAAAATTAAAGTCTTCAATGTTTAATATTTTATGGGACTTTAAAGTCCCATAAAATATTATGTGTTATTACAATAAAAATGATTATTGTAAATGAATCCCAATTTTTATGTGTCCTTCTACAGTTAAATTGAGCATAAAAAAAATACCTTGCATAAGTTTTTTTAAAATATCATAATTTGGGACATAAAGGGTTAAAACGCGCGAGGCGAGCTATGTACGGCATCGCCAGAGAAAGGTGACATTTTCGGAAGAACGGCGGGGGAAAACAGCTGACACTTTCGACTACTGTTTACTCCTAATGCTGCGCGAATTAAGTAAACGGAAACTGCTCATTTTCATAACCGTCAAAAGGATAAAACCAATGAATCAATATTGATGTCAGGAAACACATTATTCATAAACATCATTACGTTGAAATTGTACTTTAACACTCTATTACTTAATGCTATGCTTCTTTTTTCTCAAATATAAATTATACAATTTTTTAATATTTTATTTGAATCCATCTTCCTTCCTACTTCATATATTGATTGGCTTTAATGTGAGTAAAGACATTCAATTTATTTTTAATGTCAAAATTAAACTTCTGGATTTAAATAATTTTTCGATTACAGCAATATTTTTTATACACATTCAAAACTACGATACATCATCTTTTATGAGGAGTCTAAAAACAAATATTAAGTTTTAAATTCAAACGTACAGAATGATAAGAAAATGACAACTATAAATTTAATTAAAGTATTCCATTGAAAAATATCTTGTCACGATATTTAATTAGGCCCGTCAGCAACTAATTTAAAATGAATTAAATAATTTAGAAGTAGAAACAGTAAGTTCTGTCAATGGCGAAAGAGAAAAAAATATCTCCATTAGATTTAAATGTACGAAACAAAAGTATTTACTTTCTCAAAGTTAAACTCCAGTACATTTAATAGATTAAATAAAATCATTTAACTCAATTTTACTTTAAGATAGTAAATGAATTTGAACTGTTCTCCCATTGTAACATTATATTTCTGGAAACTCTCTGAGTGAAAGCTCTAGTGTAAATTCTGTCTAAACTTCGATAAAATGAAACGCTTTACCAATTAGATCTGCATCTTTCGTTCGTGCATATGTTTAAATTTTATTCTCACATCAACTAATTACTATGCAATAATAAATTCCTTCGTTCACATTCAAGTACCTTATATATAAGTATGCGAATAGGAATGTATATTTTATGTTTCTTAACATTTTATATAATTGATTATGAATACATTAAGGTAAAATTGCCCTCACATATGAAATTTTTAGTTTAAACTTCAGTTATTTTTCCTACTTAATTAGATCTCGTAATAAAATTTTAACTGAATTTTAATTTTTGAAGAAATCTTTGCCGGATACTTTAGTTGGGATAAGAACATATAATCCATTATTAGTATACATTTGCAGCCCAACCAGTCTAGTAGTTAGCGTACCTAACTACAGATGGGTGGGACCTGGGTTCGAATCCTGGCTCGGGCATGGATGTACTTTCTCTCTTTCTTGTCTTTGTCCTTTCTTTGTGTGTGAATGGTTGCTTACCCTATAAACGGATACCTATGGCATGTGTGTACTGAGGAAGTCGGACTCCACACCAAACAGGGTTCAGTTGGAAAAGTGGAGCAGAGCACCCCAAGAACAACAACAGTATACATTTATTAAAATTTCTGTCAGTACAAACATCTTTAAGAATGTAACTAATAATTTCCAGAGCTATATGTCAAAAAGACGGTCTTCATGTGCTTATAATATAATATCATTTAGAACATAAATATTTTTTTAACTCTTAAATAGTGGGTTATTCAAAAAGTATAATTTTTTTTTTGGGGGGGGACGAAAGACAATTTTTGTATAATGCATAATTATTTTATTAAATTATATATTATCCATTCTGGTCCAACACCTTTTAACATCTTTTGTCATGCTTCCACGCATATAACACTTTTTGTATTTGCTGGCAAAACACTAATTCAGGTGATTTTTGACCTCTTCATTTGAAGTAAAGATTTTACCGTCCACAGAATTTTTCAGTGACTAGAAATAATAATAATCCGAAGGCTCCAGATCTGGAGGATATAGTGAGTGTTTCCTATTCCAGCGGTAAAAGCTTTTTGCAAGTGACCAAACTTGTATGAGGTCTCGCTTTATATTTGTGGAATGCTACACCTTTTATGCGTTGATTAATTCTAGCCTTTTCTGTTGAAGTGCTTCATTCAGTTTATCCAGTTGATGGCAGTAGACTTCCAAATTAACTGTTGTGTTATCCAGTAAAAGCTTAACCCTTCTTTGCATAGTGGTGGAAATTTCCATCATAACGTATAATGCCCAAATATTACATAAAAGAACAAGTTCACTTTAAGTGGATCGTGTTTGGATACCTTTTTAATGTCCATTGCATAAAAAGAAACATAGCTGTCAAAAATAAACAAGTGTCATTATCAGTGGTTAAAGTTGTCTCATTCCGCTGTTTGTTGTAGTTACGTATGATTTCGCTTATGAATTTGTTTTATTATATTAGAGTCTCTATTGCTAAAAAATTGAAAATGAGTGGAAGAAAGGTTTGTAACACGTGTTATTTTCCTCTTTTATTTCTATTGAGTACTAAGCTAATGATCTAACTTTGGAGGATGATGGAAATTTTTAGCATATTGTTTTTTGCTAAATTTATACTACAAATATATACTAAGATTTTTTTTAACCATTTTTCCTTTAATTTTGAACATGAATGATATCAACTTGATTTATTTCACCAATAAAGAAAAAATCATGCAAAGAAGGGTTAATTCCAGCCTTTTCTGTTACAGTGCTTGATTCAGTTTATCCAGTTGATGGCAGTAGACTTCCAAATTAACTGTTGTGTTATCCAGTAAAAGCTTAAAAAAGATTCCTTTAAAATCGTACCAAACAGACAGTATAACCTTTTTTTGATGGATTGATTTTCGAAATTCTTTGCGGCGGTTCATCTTTTTGCTCCATAATCTCTTACGTTTGGCATTGTTATATACAACCTATTCTTCGTTCCCTGTAATGATGTGCTTCGAAAATGGATCATTTTCGTGACGTTGGAGAAGCAAATCACGGACGTCAACGCAATGACCCAAATTTCTCTCCGTGAGAACATTAAAGAACCCATAAATCGAGATTCAAAGTTAAATCCAGGCCTTTCAAGGTGTCATAAGGAGTTGAATTCTAAAAATTTAACTTCTCACCGAACTCATGTGTTTATATTCGCCGATTTGTATCGACTAATGCCTTTTTCATGTCTTTATTCAACAATTGATCAAAATTGATAATCTTTCGACATCAAATTGTTGGATCGAATTTTTACAAATCAGTTCTGGCACTGGCGTTCTGTCAACACATCTTCTCCATACACATCGGTTAATTTCTTTCTGTCTTGAACATTGTTTTACCTTTTTCATAATACAAAATGCTGCTAATTTTTCTCCATATTTAATTAACCCCTTAAACCACGAGTTTTTTTTTGAAAAAAACTTCCAAAAATTATCCATATGCCATCTATGTTAAAAGTTAATTATAATTTAATAATAATATAGATGGCATATAATTTAGCCTATCTAGTTTTACTGGAACGGGTCTGAGACGGGCATTAGAAATAACAAAAGCGCCCGTGTGAGACAAGCATGTGGCAATGACATTCGCCCGTGTCAGACACGGGCAAATGCCTTAAGGGTTTAAAGGGCACTTATCAAAAACTACTGCGTAAAATTAATTGAACTTCCTCACACACAAGCGTTACTACATCAGCTCTCAAAACACACAATGATTATGCGACTTAAGTGTGTGAAACTGTGCTCAAAGAAACACAGTCGAATCTCCTATAACGCGGTACTCTAAGAACGCGGTTTCCATATTACGGGGATCTGAAATCGCGACAGCCCTCCTATAACGCGGTACTCCTACAGCGCGGTTTCCGTTCAACAACGTCCCATCAGTTCTTTTCGTGCACTCTCAATGAATGGTTTTAACTTCATATGTCTATATAAACATTCAAGGTTATCTCTTACCATTTTACGGCATCGGTTTCAGTCGTCTCAGAGCTCTTTCACAGTAAGTCCCGTTAGTGACCAATTATTTCTAAAACTTTGTCTGCAAGAATTCTAAAATTCGTTTAGCTTTTTTTGTGGTTTATAATTGGACAACATTATACAATACTGTAAGTAATATTCTTCATTTGTTCTAATACAATAATAATAAAGTAATTATTAACCCTAGATTTGCATCATGTCAAACACAAAAAGAAACAAAGAAAGGATTAAAAATAAAGTTTGTATTGCTTGAAAATAAAACCCAAATTTTAAATCACTTAGAAAGTGGGGGGGGGGGGATATCGTCTGTTGCAAAATCAACAAATTTGAATGAATCTATAATTCAAACCATAAAGAAAAGTGCAGATAATATACTGAAAACTATGGCAGATTGTCTGTTAGGCGTGTAACATATTACTGGCACACGCAATTCTAATATGGTTAAAATGGAACGAGCGTTAATGATCTGGCTGGAAGACTGTATAGACAAAAAAGTTCCTATCAGTGGAAATCTCATCAAGCAGAATGCACTTAAAATCTATTAAAATTTAAGGAATATTTTGCATTCTTAAGCAGAACTAGAAAATCATCCGTTTGTCGTGAGTAAAGGATGATTTGAAAAACTAAAAAAAAAAGGGTACACATTGCATAATATTAAATTTCAAGGAGAATAGGCCTCAGCAGATGCTGAGGCTGCCGAAAATTATAAACTGGAACTAGCTAAATTTATCAATGAAGGAAGTTATTCACCTGATCAGATTTTTAACGCCGATTAGACGGCATTGTATTGGAAAAGATACCATATAGGACCTTCAGTTCGAAATGGAAAAAAAAAAATTGTATTTCAAAGTTTTATTGGTTCTTGATAACGCTGGCTGCCACAACATAGAACAGGATCATCCAAATGCGAAAATTCTCTTCCTTCCTCGTAACTGCACGTCATTAAAACAACCTTTGAACCATGGAGTCGTTCAAACTTTAAAAATGTACTGCACACGCAACATTTCCAAACCGTTTTCGACATATATTAGAAAGTAGTGAAAATAAAACTCTTACTCAAGTGTGGGTGGAATTTTCTATTTTAGATTGTATGAGAATCGTGTCATCGGCTTGCACGGAAATTAAACCATCAACGCTTAATGCGTATTGGAAACCTCTTTTACCTCAAATAGTTCAAGCAATACAAAATGATTCTACAATTTCATCCCAGTTACAGAATTAGTAAACAATGATACTCATTTAAGCGATGTAGAATTTGCAGTAAACCATCAGGATGTAAAAGAACTAGTACTAGGTAAAAAACTTCAGATGTGGAAGAACTGTTGGAATTATTTGATGAACCCATCTCAAATGCATTGTAATCGAAAATAAGGAAAATGAACGGGTGAAAAATATCGATTTACATGATGTGAAAAAAGGGCTAATTTTGGGTAAAGAGTTAGCACTTCTTTTCATTTAAACTGATCATTCAACGGTGAGCAGCGCAAAGTTTAAAAGAGAATTAAGAAATTGCTTAGCTCCCTATATAGAGGTTTTAGAAAAAAAAAAAAAAAGCTACAAGCGAGAACCAATGTGAAGATGAACCAAGAGAGGAAGACATTTTGCCCATTAAAAGAAGACGAGTTAGGCGACTCACATCTGAATGATGAATGTTTAAAGATTACATAATTCTTTCTTGTTTTTGTTGGAAAACCGTTTTTAAGTTTAATTTTTTTTTTTTTTTTTAAAAATCATTTCCTTATATGAACTCTTCAATTCAGTAAAAATAATTTATATTGTCTTATGTATTTATTGGTCTCTATATAACACGGTACGGATGATGTGATTTGTACTAAATCTGAGTTTCTTATAGCGCGGTTTCCATACTACGCGGTAGACAGTTTCCATAGAACGCGCTACGAATTAGCCTGGTTTGTACGGGGAAATCGGAGTTTCTTATGCGCGGTTTCTATACAACGCGGTACGCACTCGCCGCTTTATAGGAGGGTTGACTGTACAATTAAACCCTCTGTCGGAAAAAATGAAATTACTTCCGTACAACCCAATATTTGCATAATTTATAGAACATTTGTACATCTACACAGTTTGCTAAATTTTGTATAGAAAAGTAAACTAATAATTTTCACAAAACTTTTTTGAAGTATTATAATACTTTTAATTCAATCATTATACATTAGTTAAAAAGAATCCGAGTATTTAAAATGTAAAATTGGCAGCATAAAAATTTATCCGGCTTTTATAAAACTATATTTAGTTTTACATTTTGCGTTTAATTAAATCTATTTACATAATATGTTGAGATTTGGTTTATTATATTCATCACAAAATATTTCAGAAATAAATTTAATTTTATAAAAATTTGGTGAACTGCTATTTTCTGATTTGAATAAAATTGTTCCTGCATAACATTGTTTTCTTAAATAAAATACAATGATTTCTGAATTTCCTTTAAAAAATGTTGGTAAATGAAAATAAGCACATGAAACCACAGATTTAAACTTAAAGTAGCGCTCTTGTATATTTTTGGGAAAGTTTGAGTTTTGGATAAAAAGCCTAAAATTTTTGTATTATTGTGATAAGCTTCCACAAGTTCCTTCGCAAAAGAAACCTAATCAAGTGATGAGAACACTATTTGAAATTTCAAAAACTTTTCAAAACAATATAAAAAAGCAACTTAATTGCCTTAAAAGTTAAAAAAATTAACGTAGTTAACTTGAATATTTACTTTTAAGACAGAAAGTAAAATTTTACGCACTTTTTTTTTTCTTATAATGTAATTTAATCTTTTGAACTTTTATTGTTGTGCAATTAATTTTTTTTATCAATTTATATCAATTTTTTTTATTTAAATGAAAACTATTTATGAAATCTGTAAACAGTTTTTGATTACTTAATCAAATTAAACTTAATTATTTTTTATTATAATCATTTTCATTTGCTTATGATTATGATTATTAAAAAAATAATATTTAATATCTTTAAGCACATTTTGATTTAATTTAAAGCTTTAATATATTAATAATTTTAGAGTCGACTAAGTTAACCTCAAAGACAATTGCATATTTTTTTCCATTGTTTCGTTACATATTTTTCTTCAATGAATGACATTTTTTTGCACCATAAACTAACTTACAGACACAAAATATAAGCCTTAAGTACTTTAAAATGAGTTGTTTTTTTAGAAAAATAATTACAAGAATCTCAAATTTATATTATTTTATATACCACTGATTTTACTAGCGAAAATAGACATTATTAGCACCAATTGACATTTGAAACAATTAAATTGTAATCAATAATAATAAAAGAAAAACCACATTTAAAATAATATTTCATTAATAAAAAATTGTATAAGTAGAAGGATATTTTTGTGCCTAACATGAAAGGATTCAAAGTACAGGGTATTCATTTCATTTAATAGATTTCTGTATGCTTACACATTTTGCCCTATAAAAAATCATTATTTAGATCAGAGTTCCCCAAACTTTTTTGTGTCGTAAACCCCTTGCCATGTTTTTCCGTGTTGGGTAGACCCCCTACTTACCTGATATTGATTTCCTGTAAATTCTAACTGTAGTGAAGTTTACTGTTAAAAACTTAAAGTAAAAACACATGTTAATTTACACATTTTTTATTAAATTTAAATTAAAACTACTTAAAATAATATTTTCTATATGTTATGTAAAATATACGTAATATTAAATAAACATAATATAAACTATAAATTAAAAAACATAAGCAATAAGTCAATATTTTTAGTGAGAAGGATGTATTTGTCCCACATTCGTATTTATAAAATTCGTATTTGAATTGAACAAGTCAGTGCAAGGTAGCGAAGCTCTGAGACTGCGACTCTCAGGTTTTTACAAATTCAAAATGTATTGCGACCACAAAGCGAATACCAACATCCTACAACTTACACAATTTTATAAACATATATAATAAATTTTTTACTTCATAGGTACTTTTATAAATAATGTATATGTTTCGATATTATAAGATAGTATGATGTAAGTAAATAGGTAATATCAGTGTATGTGTTGAGATCCACTATCGTGGACCCCCATTTTTATTTCATGGACCCCCAAATTATTTTTCGCTGACGTAGACCCCCTTGCAGGTTGTCATAGACCCCTAGGGGTCGATATAGACTACTTTGGGAATCACTGATTTAGATATTGCATTGAACTGTATATTATAGGAAATGATTTAAACTATAGTAATATGTAAGAGTCATGTATATTTACTGTTCTTGTTACCAGTAGACTCGGGTTTTATTCCCTACCCAACCGAATATAAATTATAACAACTGAAGAATGCTAAATAAATAAGTCACAGTTTTTTCCTAACTAAATAGAAATTGATGCTTAGTCTCTGCTTATTAGCAATTATTTTCCCCAACCACTTTACGAACTTTTACCCCACTATACCAGCAATACTACTGTTTATAGTAATGCAAGTTGAAGTAATTTTATTGGCCATGTATTAGAAATCGATGGCAAATAATGCAATTATAGAACTTGAGAATTTTTGTCAGGTGATGTCCATTATAGTTCCATAGCTTCTAAAGTATGTTTACGCGAAATATTATCTTCTTAAGCATAATAACATTACAAAGTTATCCATCTTAAATTTCAAACTGAGTTACTATCTAATAAATTAATTACAGAACATAAATAAATGATAACAAATTTGTTCCACCGAATTCATAATGCTTGGACAGATACAAAAAGGGAATACTTAATTTCCTCTCGTGAAAGTTTTACGAATAAGTAAGCAAATTCTGTCGCATTTTACTCTGTGTTTAATCAATGTTATCGCTTTATGCATTATTCATCCGACACAATTAACGCTGGAAAATATATTAAAGTACGAAAGATAATCCTTTGCGCGAAGTTTTCCTTGCGACCGTTGTTAAATAGATTACCTTGCACTTTTATTTCAATTAGTGCTGCGCTTCTTTCGTTTCTACTTTTTAAAGTAACCAAATGCATTGCTACACACAATAACTCTTGTCTACAAATTTTTTAAAAAAAACTAGAAATTTTTGAGATAATGTTTTTAAATTAAATAAAGATTTTCAGTTAATGTTAGAGTATTGTTAAGCATATATGTAACATACTAAATGTCTTTTATCTTTTATAAACATAAAATTTCTTAATTTCAATCAAGAAATTTTATGGTTTTTAAAGTTTTCATTTTTTAAAGTTTCCAAATATATATATATATATATATATATATATATATATATATATATATATATATATATATATATATATATATATATATATATATAAATTTTGTTTTGAGGATAGAAAGGAAATTTTCCGAAAAGTTTAACTGCATTAACGATTAACAAGAAAGAAAATAAAACTGCATACATTTCATTTCCGATAAAAAATACATATTCACTTAAATAATAATTAAATATTTGTAATAATACAAACCGTTCCAAAAATATCAATTAGGCTACTGTATAAATATGGCTGAAAGATGCAAATTTCTGAGTCAAATATGAAAATCAAACCAGCAAACTATAAATTAAAATTTGAAGTACTAACAATTCAGGTATCGACTCGAAATAAGAATGGGGAATGAAATTATTGGTTTCAACTCATGAAAATAGATTAAAATTTATTCTAAATTAAATGATCAGAAACCACTTAGAGAACAATCTATCATTTAGAAGAGAAAATAACGTCTCTCAAGAGATCTTGCTATGCAGGAGCTTTTTTTACAAGAGAATGAACAGTATTTGTAATTCACACGAAAGGAAAACTCCCGAACCAAAAGACGTGCATATAATTAAAATCAGAAAGGTACTGTCAGTCTTCTGTTCCTTAATGGTTGTCAAATTTGAGACATTTTGTCTCGAAAGTCACTGTCTTACCATTTAGGCGATTGCACATGGTATCAAAGTTTTCGAATAAAAGAGATCAGTGGTGTTGTCGACCCGAACGCTCCGGAACGTCGTTCCGGTACTTCCTTTTTGGACAGGAACGCGTTCCGGAACTAAAGATGATTTCTGATAAGGAGAATTAGCTGACATATTGAAAAAATAAATTAATAAGAATTGCTGAAATTGGCTATGGAGAAAATGAAATCCAGTTGTTATGCACCAGATTTAATTTAACATCACCATGCGATGTATCAATGCGTTTAGAGATTATATTAATACTGGAGGCAAAGTAATTCCTGAAGATGTAGAAATCTTAATTCGATACATAAATATTGTACCTTGCAGTTCGGCAGAGTGTGAGGGCGGATTCAGTAATATGAATATTATTTTAAATGAACAAGGAAATAGAATATTAATTAGCAAATCTAGCAAATTAGCTAGCTATTAATCTAGCAAATCTTTTATTTATAAAAATGAATGGCCCTCCACAACAATTATTTAAACCAGATGATTATGCAAAAACTTGGTTAAGGTCTCATTATTCAGCGGATGACAACAAAACAAGGAAAATTCAACACCAAGATCCTGAACATAATCCTATTTGGAATATTTTATAAAAACCATTAGTGTTTTCAAGTATTGTTATATACATGCACCACCTGAATCTTCCAATTTAAAAATTGAAACCACTGAAGCCTGGCTCCAACCACCCCCAGAGGTATTAATTTGTTATGGGAACATGGAGGACATTGTGACCCAACGGATTTAACGTGCCCCAGTCGCCATTAGTGAACACGACGGATCTTCGGCTAAGCCGGGATTCGAACTCATCGCTTTTTGGTAACGAGAACGACGCACTAACCAACCAGATCACCGCGGCCCTAGTATGTATTTATGAATGCAATTCAAAAAACTAAGCAAACAATTAGGTAGAACCTTTTCTCCTGCGCGTAATTAACGCATCTTATCGAGTTCTGTTATAATGGTATCTTGATGTCTCATTTGGTTCTCAGATTTTCAAGGGTCCTTTGTTACCGTTGGTTGTAAAATATAATGCGATGAATCGTTTTATTTATTTTATTTCAATTTTCCGTCGTGTTATGTTGTTAGATCAAAAACGATGTTTTTTTTCTATTTTATGAACTATATACATAGCTTAAAATATGATTTTTCCAGTTTGAAGTTGCTTAAAATTCCTTAA
This sequence comes from Latrodectus geometricus, assembly GCA_026290005.1. Taxonomy (NCBI): domain Eukaryota; kingdom Metazoa; phylum Arthropoda; class Arachnida; order Araneae; family Theridiidae; genus Latrodectus; species Latrodectus geometricus. The sequence continues at coordinate 53,319 of JAPDSC010087712.1, read as the reverse complement.
TCTAAGAATCAGCTGGAGTTTTATTGTTCGTTTGTTTATTTGATTTAAATACCCTTTTTTACCATCTATATTGAGTACGTCTTTGAGTGAAATGCAATTTTTTAAACAGCCAGGGTATGCGATGTAACTCGACTGGGTATTTTCTCTCGGGAATTTCTCTAAATCACAGCTTACTGAAAGAAAGCTTCGAATATCTAGTCCTGGATTCCAACACCTATTGCAACTATTTTTTGTCTGTGACTGGTATGAAATAGAGCAGAGGTGGCCAAGACGTCGACCGCGGTCGACTGGTAGAGCGCGAAGACATTTTAGGTAGTCCACGCGACCATCCGATAATGATCTCGGATATTAACAATTTAATTTATGACATAGAACCAATGAATTATTTCAAATAAAAATTTACTACAGTCTATGCTTTAAAACCCAAAACAAACTGCAAAGATTTACGATTTAAAGATTTATGAATAAAGGTTTACGGTTTAACACCTAAAACGGACATGATGAGCGCTATTAAAGCATTCAAAGAAACTATGGAAAGGTATGCATCTCAATTAAGAAAACATGGATTGAGAAACTTCAAAAACATGGAGGAAGAGTGCATCCATAATCCAAACCGAGACTTCGAAGATTTCGCTTAACACTTAGATGTTTTGTTTGAAGAATTTGAAAGAAGATTCACTGACTTAATTAGGTTGAAAGAAATAAATTTTTGTGATATTTCCATTTAATGAAAATGTCAAAATTGATGGATATTGTCACAATGAAAATGTCAACATTGATGGATAACGTATCTGAAAGAATAGAACATTTAATAAATATCACATCAGTCATGGTCGAGGAAGAAATTATTAAATTAAGATGCGATATATTTCTTAAATCCAGAGCTTATTTAGCGATACTGATTTTTGGAAATTAATTTCTGAGGAAACGTTTCCAAATATTTACAAATTGATTTTGTATTTGAAATCATACTTTGGATCGAGGTATCTATGCGAATCTGCTTTTACAACCATGAACAAAAAGCAAACATGGGTCGCATTTAACTGATGAACATTTAATTTCGTGTTTATGCATTACAATAAGCTCGTACCAAGCATAATATGATAAACTTGTCGCAGATATACAGTGCCAAATTTCAACTAAACGAAGTGAATAGGATGGTCAGTTTGATATATGAATACTTTGATTATTTTCGTCAGTAAATTTTTATTTTGTAAATATTTATATTAAGTTTTTTTTTTTAGAAAAAATACATAATTTACCATTTTTTCTTGTTATTGAAAATAAATATGTACTTTAATTTATCTGCCATTGGTAGACCGCCTTTGATTTTTTAAATGTGGAGTAGACCCCGGATCCCAAAAGTTTGGCCACCCCTGAAATAGAGGATCTTAAAATTCTCCTTCGGAGTAGGGACATACATTTGAGAGTTCATTGATAAGAGGCTTAAAACATTTAATGAATGCTTCGAGTTTAATTGGCACTCACCTAGCGTCTATTCTCGCTTTGTCTTGCAGTTCTTCAAATTCTTCATATTTCCTGGCCTTTTCTTGAATGAGATTCAACGCGTTTTCATTGAGGGCGATTTTACGGAGATCCTCTGTGCATCGGTCCTGTTTCGCTTTCGTTTTGTTGACCAACTCTTCCCTGAAGAAATAAAATCAACTCGTCAAATTCTTTCATCATTTTAGCTTGAGGGCATGCAATTAAATTCAAGTTTAAAAATGAATAAAAGTAAAATTTTTATAGATAAGGAATGAGTTTATGAGGTAAAACTAATTATCCATTTATTTTAAACATATATTGATGATCATTTTATAGAATAGCGTGTAACTAAATCTAGTTAATTTATTGTCATTTAATTATATCTTCAAACTATACTGGTGATAAAAAATACAATTTCTGGTATCTAAGAGTATTAAATTTATAGCATGCGTATTTTAAACATAAATTATACAGTTCATAGCTTCATAAAACAAAATAGAATCAAAATTACTTAACCGCTTGCCTGATTATCCCGAGTTATCTCGGATTTTGCCCGAGATAACTCGGGATAGTAAACTAATATTAAAACTACATGCTTTTACACCTGCAAAAAATTAAATATTCAAATTAAAACCTACATAATTTGTTTTGTTTTATTTCCTTGTATTTAATAATAAAATGTGATCATTTTTTGCAATTTTTTTCAAAATTATTAGTAAGGGAAGTGGTTAACGTATCAAGCACTTATTATTAACCATTGAATCTACCTGTGAGATAATAATATAGAGTGAAGGTTATCAAAAATCAATTTCATGCAATAATGTAAGCATTGTAATAGACGACATTAGTTGTGACGTCATATCCAGCAACTGTTTCCAAACATTTGCTGTTAAGCGCCATTTACCATTGAAACTGCCATAGACTTCGGTGATAGATTTTTAAATTGTTATTTTTGAAATGATATTCATTATTTAAGGATAACGTGTTTGCTAAAACTTTTAACCTTTTGTTTGCTTAACCTTTGATTCTCGCCAAATTGTAGTCACAGTGAATGACCAAGCTGGGCTTATTCCCAATCGTATTCTGGTTGCAACAGAACAATTTATTGTTCTGTGCCAACAAAAATCCCCAATAAAATCGATAGCCAAACAAAAATCTCCAAGTTTGTCAAGAAGGCACTCTTAAATACAATATTAAACAAATGTTTACATTGTATTTGTTTGGAAACAGTAGTGTATATGAGGTCACACTGATGTCGTCAATAGTACTATCAATATACAATGAAGTAGAAGTGTTTAAAATCATAAAGCAAATCTTTCATCACATATTATGATTTATTATAATTTTATGATAACGGAGTATTTCTAACAGGTTATAAAATTTATTTACATAGATATTTAGGATGAAATTAATATGTTATTAGATATCAGAAATCTGATGAGAATTATTTCTCTTCTCTTTTATATCTTTCAAAATTTTAAAATATCTTAGTATATTTTTATGAATTTTTTGTCAAAATGCCTTATTTAACACCTGTCATCGAGGAAGAATTCTGGGACATATTTGCATGTCTCAAAGAAGAAATTCCTAAGGACCTAACCAGACGTTCATCTTTAGGAGAGAACTGAAACATCAAGTTGCATAACAGTAACTGTTATTATGATCCGAAGAGTGTGTCATCTTCAATATATAATTGGAAGAAAGTTGTTATAAATTGTGCCTATAATCAATTACATGTTAATATACGTAAGCTATATCGAAGGAATTTCAGCACTGGGAATTTGATTGCTATATAAAAATTAAAATTACTAAATTCTCTAATATTGTATAAAATATTGAGAAAGCGTTATCAGCAATACTCACCTCTCCTCATATATAGCCACAGCGTTTTCTAGATGCTCTCTAGCAATTGAAGTCATTTCCGATAATTTCGTTTTGAATTCATTCTCGAACTTCCTGTAACGTTTGAGAAATTTTTGCAGATTTGTTATACTCTCCCTCAAGCTTCTGTTTTCAGATTGTAGAGTGCAAACCCTTTGTTCCAACTGAAAAAAATAAAGATTAAAAAAATAGAATGTAATGCGAATTGGTAAAAATATACAAATTAAATATTGTCAAGTTTTCGTAAGAATCATTCGAATATATAAAGTTTTCTTTTATTGAAGTAATGATTTGAGTAGTTTAAATAACATTCTTTTCCCATAGGAAAAATAATGAAAAGCGTTTTTAATTTTTTACAATATAGATATTCGATTCTGAATCTTTACTTAATTCACTTTAATGTTTTCCTTGACATGATATTTTTAAGAAGTGAAAAATAACTTATTGATTTGATAAAATTTTCTATTAGTGTGGGGGAAAAGAAATCCATTATTTTTACGTGAACTTTATGTAACTTCTTTCAGATTCGCTTTGTAAAAAGGTTTAAAACAGCTTTCATGTAGATTTTTAGGTCTTGTGCGAAGCTACGACTGCTGACATGCGGTTCACTTCGATCATTTTCGATATTTTATAGACATTCTCGTCGATGCTGTATCCACATGCGAGGTGCATCTCTAACATCAAAAATACCCGAACGGAATCGACGAAACAAAAATTGTACGTAACTGGTTGTTACAGTCTTATATAGGACAATAAACACCTTTCACAATTTTAGCCACCTGGTTACCACAATCCTCTCTAACAAATAATATACCATCATACATTTTCTCAAAAGATTTTAGTTTTTCGCTCAAAACAATTTTTGTGCTTTAAATTTTTATTATCACGATATTTATTTGTGCAAATCCAAATTTCTGCTTAAAAGCGAACGAAGAAATAGGGCAACAAATAACAAAAATAATAAGAAAAAATAACTGACAAATCACTCGTTCCATATTTGTTTAATTATTTTGTAGGAATTCAATCGCTGATGTTTAAGTTAAAATCTTGAAGTGATTCAAATGAAGTTGTCATTTCTTTTAATCAATGCTTTGTAAAATTAATTTTACTTGTATTACCTTCATGGTTATAAAATCAGAAATTCCCTGATAACTGAATATCTGCCCTAAAATTTTTTGAAATTTAGAGATTCATTTTTCTTAAAGTGCCTAATTCTTCTGCTATCTATTAATATTTTTGTTTGATTTTACTTCACTTTAACTAGATAAATATATTTTAGGAAACATTTTTATGCATCTTTAATTTTACTGTAACATTGAGATTTGGTAATTTTTTAACTTGTTATGATAATAAAAAAAAAATACCTAATTCATTTTAAAGAAACAAATGATAAAAAAATTGTAACATTTTTGTGAAATAATTAATATTTGTAATTGGATAGTCACACAAACATGTTTGTGAAACTAAAGGAAGCATGCAAGTAATAAAAAATTTGCAACATACATTAGCGAAGGTGAAATATGCAAATGATTAGAATTTCAACGCAGACATCACATCACGTGAGTCTGTGGCGCCACTTCAAAGCACTATTTAAGGGTTAGAGATTTCAACGATTTCTAGTTCGGCAGTTGTGTTTTTTTTTTCAAAAAAACGATCAATTATGCCTCGTAGAAAACAGCGATCTTTTTGGATCAAGTATCCGAATTCGACAGAGGAAGGATAGTGACTTATCGAGATTGTGGATTATCTTTCAGGAAAATTAGTAGTCGTGTTGGTCGAAACCGAACAACTGTCATATGTAATCGTTGAATGCAGGAGGGTTCGACGGACCTTGACTCAGAACCACAGACGTTTCTGCCATCAATGATGTGATGAGAAAAAAGAAGTGGAATGCAGAATGAAATTGTCTTAACTGACGAGTCACGCCTCTGTCTGCCACACCACGATGGTCGCATTCCATTCGAGTGTGGAGACACTGTGGAGAGAGGATGCTCAACAGTTGCATTATGCAACATCATATTGGTCCTGAACTAGATATTATTGTATTGGATGGTATTGGATATTCTTCTCACAATATTTTAGTACGCACTACTGATACCTTAAACAGCCAGTGCTACATCTCCCATTTGTTGGAGCCAGTTATTTTTCTTTGCATTTACGACTTACCTTCAGCCATATTTCAGCATGATAATGTGCGACTACACGTGGCAAGCATTGTCCAAAAGTTCTTCGTGAATCGCCAGATTGAATTGGTTCCTTGACCGACTCGCTCTCAGGATCTTTCGCCGATAGATGAGGTTCATGTTTGCTCAACAATGACCCCATCTGCCACACCAGATCAGCTTTGGCAACGTGTGGAGGCTGCTTGGTCCGCTGTATGCCAAGAATATACCCAAAGTGTTCTTTAATCAATGCAGTGATCTCCAACATTGGTGCCTACTTTGGCCACCGATTTTGGCAGGAACCACACTTCACAGAAGACTATAAATTTATTCATTTCATACTTGGTTAACATGTTATCTTTTTATTGTGACATCTCTTGTCTTTCTTGGTGTTGCAATTTTGGTGGCCAGCATTATATCATTATATCATATACAAAATGAATGATGAATTCGTTGTAGATTACTAGTGTCCAAATAAATGATTTTACTATTTGTGTATGCAATGATAAACAGTGATTCGGAAAGAAAAATAATGTAGGAAATATACATCCATATATCATACACACACATACTTGTGATCATGAAATTACTATTGTCATTAAAATACGCTGCATATATATATATATATATATATATATATATATATATATATATATTAGGTTGAGAAGAAAGTGATCCATTATTTTTTCGGTAGACGTCTGTAGTGATCGATATCTCGTGAGGTATCTATCAAACAATTTCAGATTTATGCTCGTTGGAAAGGTGACATTCGACACTAAAATATCCTCTTGCGGTTTTTTGTTTGATTCATTCAGTTACGAGTATAAGGTTTTAAACATGGAAGACATCAAACAGAAAATTCGATACATTTTAGTTTTTCTCCTGTAACGGCGAAAAAGATAGCCGGGTGGCTAAAATTGTGAAAGGTGTTTATTGCCTATATAAGACTGTAACAACCAGTTACGAACAATTTTCGTTTCGTCGATTCCGTTCGGGTATTTTTGATGTTAGAGATGCACCTCGCATGTGGATACAGCATCGTCGAAAATGTCTATAAAATATCAAAAATGATCCAAGTGAACCGCATGTCAGCAGTCGTAATGCGCAAGACCTAAAAATCTACATGAAAGCTATTTTAAATCATTTTACAAAGTGAATCCAAAAGAAGTTACATAAAGTTCACGTAAAAATAATGGATTTCTTTTTCCCCAAACTAATATATATATATATATATATATATATATATATATATATATATATATATTTGCTCATATAGTAAAAGAGAATATATATACACTCTCAATGCAATTTAGTACGGTGGTGTTCAAGGTAGAATAACCGCATTTAGCTATATTTGTTCAAAAGCATCGTTCACATATATTTTTGAAGTAACTATTACATTTTAATCCTACATTATGATAAACCTTAGTAGTACTCCGACTCCGATACAAGCATATATTTAAATGATGACGAGATATTACTCAATCTGCATATAGATGTGTAAAGAGGTGAAACCCAGAAAGCTCTCTTATTTTCATTTCATTAATCAGTGTAAAAATACACGATTTTTTTCAGGAAACAAAACCGATATCATACTACATCTGCTGCAGAAGTATCTTGAAAGCACTACATTCCGATAAAAGATTTCAAAATACCATGTATCTTTCATTATCATGATAAAGCAGTTTATAATCGAAGAAAAATGTGTCAGACAAAATTTTAATTACTTTGTTCAAAGCAGTGCTCATGTAATCTAGCTTCACGAATTCATCAGATTTAGAGGGAACGCTGCGCATTTTCTTGGCGTATTCATTTCTCATGCTGCACAGTCTCACTACAACAGATTTGATCTGCAAAAAGAATAAGAACATACATATAACATCGATCAGTTAGCATTTTAATACTAATATTAAGAATAGGAATAATAAATTTCAGATGCGCAAATTTAAATTTTTAAAGCTGCCGTATATGAATTGCCTAGCATGTAGATAAATTATCTAGCACAACATAGCAACTGTTTTCATTTATATAGAATACTTGATTGTTATAAAAATATTGTATACAGTGGAGGTTTAAGATAAACATTGAATTTTATTAGCAGACAGTAAGATTATAATTTAATTTGTATGTATATATATATATTTGTGTGTGTGTGTGTGTGTGAATGGGTGGGTGGGTGTGTAAATGAGTGTATTAATAGAATATTCCAAAAGTATTTAAATCTATTCCTTTAGACCAGTGGTGTTGTGCTAATTTTTTTTTTACCGGAACGCGTATATATAATTATATAGACAGGGCCGATCCTGGGTAGGCGGCCTTGCTGTGCGGTCTCATGTCCCAAATTTTACGAGTGGGGGAGGAGATTTCCCTTAAATTTTGCTTGTCGTCAGGATATATATATATATATATATATATATATATATATATATATATGTTTATTACAATAATGGGAACGTTTAATAAAAATTAGTAAACAAATTATAAAATATGTATAGTAGATACTCAAAGAATATTGCATAAATATTTTTAACAATACATGAAAACACTAATGGTTTTTAATAATACATATTAAAATTCGTCAAAAATTAGAAAAAAAATCAGCAATTCTTTTTAATTTTTTTTCTATACGTCAGCCAATTCTCGTTATCAGAAATCATCTTTAGTTCCGGAACGCGTTCCTGTCTTAAAAGGAAGTACCGGAACGACGTTCCTTAGCGTTCCGGCTCGACAACACCACTGCTTTAGACTCAAAGGGAATTGAAATTCTCTATATACAACCTTCGCTTGGGTATTATTTCTTATAACATATCGTCATATGATTCCATTTCTGTTACAGGCTATAAGATTTATCTTTTCCAGCAAACTGAAGTGCATTTCATCTGTCATATTCAGACTAATTATGACAAGAACTGCATTCTGATTAATTGGAACTTCTTCTTTCATTTTCTCCTGCTGTGTTACTTTATAATTGGTTTTATAATAATATTATAATGATCATTGTGCCCAATGATTATGTAGCGATAATAAATGAATAAATGGGTTTCAGTTCATTTCCAATTTTGTTGAGAAATGATTACAATAAATTTTATGTATTTTAAAGCTGTAATTTATTTCAAAGTTTTAAATAATGCTCTGTATAATTAACATATGTAAGAATTTGACGAAATAATTGAAAGACTAATATGTAAAACATTTCACAATTTATTTTTCAAATTTGATTAATGGATAAAACTAAATTTGCATACTTTTTTATTATTTAATATGACGTTTTCAGACTTCTAATAAATAAGAACATATACTGCCGCATTTATAAAAACAGAAAAAGTTAATGATAATCCCAAAATCAGCGAAATGGCTTTGACAGTTATCGCTTATTTTGAATTCATTTTTTTCAAAATCACTTTAAATTAGAAGTCACGATTTAGTTCCCTTTGCAATAATATGAAATAACTATTTTTTCATTTGCAGTTCATAAATTATTTTCTCTGAAACTTCTTCGTAACCATTTAACACTAAATTTGTCAAAGCATCGATGAATAATGTTAGAAGAAAAATTCATTAGTCATATCTCTCTTACAAAGATTTATGAGATTAAAAGCCAACATTCATTAAATTCTTGTTTGCCAAACATTTAGAAATTCAGGTTAGCATTCCAAAGTGGAAAACTATATTCAAGAATTACTTTTTTTATTTTTTTCTTTCTATTGGTGGGCACACTTGAGTAATTAACCTATTTGCCGCAACAAGGCCGGTAACCGTTACTCATTCTATCGTTACCCGATGGGGACTTGTGAACCAAGTCACGGTGGTACGAGCAGCACCGTCCACGGCACACCTCCACAAACCCGTTTATAGAGCGGGCCACATTCATCCATCATCTGAGGATGAGGACAAGAAACACAGAGGAAGTGAAAATACATCCATGCCCTAACCGGGATTCGAACCCAGGTCCTCCCCGTAGTCAGGTACTCCAACCACCAGACAGGGTGGGCGGCTACAAGAATTACTTTAGTGGAGCATAATTTTTCAGCAACTATTTATTTTTTCTGTATTTTTAAACTAGATTAACAAAGATTTTAGCTTAATTAATTCGAAATAATTTTCTTTTAAAAGACTAATTTATTTTCCTTCCACCAGAAAATTACTTTTTAAAGTATTTATTTTCTTAATCTTTAATAAAATCTGATATTTCGGAACACATTACCATGTATATATTTTTTAGTCTAAAATACATTTGCTGTGGAACAAAGTTCTATTTCTTATACCAAATAGGTTACTGATGATAAAGATTTAAATTCTTAAATTAAATTGGATATTTTTTTACCAAAGCAAATTCTATTAGAGCATTGATGAATATTTATTTTTAGATTTTTAAAAATAAAATATGATTATTATATATTTTTATTATGCTACAACGAACAGCATACGTATAAATATACGTATAGCATGTGTATGTAGTGCGTGTTTACATTGTTATCACACCTTAATGTATTATTATTGCATCTTATGTGAGGAATTAATCACTTATTTTTTTACTAGAAAAATATTTGAAACCTCTTTTTTGTAACAATATGATACACTTCAACAGTATCCTTTTATTTAAATAATACTTTTTATATATAAATAGTACAATATACGTGTTGTATATATTTTAAGTACATACAGATATATAATTTGCAATCGATATTATTTCTTTTTTTAAAAAAGTTAAGCATAAATTTTAAATTTATAAAAAATGTCAGTCTTCTTTGGATTTCAGTATAATGAAATATGCTTCCTCTACACATTCAATATGATTTTTTTCTTTTATTGATCAATCCATGTTCACTTAGCAATAATGCGAGCCTTTTTAAACCAAGATCACTTGAACTATTTCAAACAAACATGTTCCAAGTTGTAATCAAAAGCATGAGCTGTTGAACAAGAGCCTGTGGCTATTACTTCAGACACGCGACAGTGACTCATGGTCAGTGGTGTTGCCGAGCCGGAACCCTCCGGAACGTCGTTCCGGTACTTCCTTTTTGGACAGGAACGCGTTCTGGAACTAAAGATGATTTCTGATAACGAGAATTGGCTGACGCATTGACAAAAAATTAAAAAGAATGGCTGATTTTTTTTTTCTAATTTTTGACGAATTTTTATATGTATTATTATAAACAAGGGTTTGAACCGAACCAATACAATGTAATAATAAGATTAATAAGTACTACTGTTAGCAAAATATTCTATGCACGCTACCAAAGCCAAAGTGTCGATTAAAAAGCGTTAGGCAGGCCGTACATTGAGGCAGCATGCCTCCAACGCGCACCTATCGCTTCCTATAGATGATTCGCTATAGATGATTAAGTAAAAACTTGGTTAAGGTCTCATCGTTCAGCGGATGACAACAAAACAAGGAAAATTCAACCACAAGATCCTGAACATAATCCTATTTGAAATATTTTATAAAAACCATTAGTGTCATGTATTGTTAAAAATATTTATGTAATATTGTTTGAGTATCTACTATGCGTATTTTATAATTTGTTAACTAATTTTTATTAAACGTTCCTATTATTGTAATAAACATATATATACATATACACAAAATGGGTTTCGTAATGATTTTCGTTTCCTTTCCTTTTTATGCTATATACAGGGCTGATCAACCCCCCCCCCGTCGTTAAATTTGGGACATGAGACCACTGAGCGCCCGCCTACCAGATCGGCCCTGTCTATATAATTATATATACGCGTTCCGGTAAAGAAAAAAAAATAGCATAACACCACTGCTCATGGTATAATTCGTAAAAAAAAATATTATTCTGAGGTAACAACATCTTTGTCATTTAGGCCTCCCCATACTTGGCCTGCCACCCCCATAGGTACCATTTCACATAGAGGACATATTTAACGTGACTCATTCATCTTTAGTGAACAAGGTGGATCTTTGGTTGAATCGGGATTCATACTTTCCGAAAACGAAACGAACACTACCATGCCACAATGGTCTGTGACCAATATAAAATTCTCTCCACTGAGTTCATGATTGATTTACAACGCTATCCATATAATGTTTAGCACTTTTATCCATATTGGTGTTTTTCCTTTCTGATATTAAGCAACGGATATAAAAATATTTTAAAATAGCTACCCGCGTTTAAATTGTAAAGATTCATATCATCATATCTATCATGAATAACATGAAATAAATGAGTTCTGCTTTTATAGAAAGGATAATAATCTCAAATAAATGGCAGATTCCCATGGCTAAAAAATAATACAGGAATCTAGTAAAGCCTATGAATTAAATGATTACAATAAGTTTGTTGAATTTTTATAACTGATTCTCCATACTTTGTTTCATTTTGTGGACTAACATTTCAAGAGAAAGAAAACTTTATCTTAATATTAACAAACAAGAAATTATTTTACGAAGCATTCATTTATGAAATTAAATAAACTCTTCCGAAACTTTCATTGAATATAATAAGGAATGAAAACTTTAATTTCAATCCGTTATATGTAAAATCCTTTTAACGACAATCAATTATTTAGGATTTATCCGACATTTATAGAACTAGATTCCATCAGGCCAAGATTTTATCTCATTTACCAGACAATCAGAGAAAACAAATGTTCCTTTATTTTTATGGAGAAAGTTACAGTGCTAATCCTCCCATACAAAAATTCTAAAAGGGAACCAAGTCGAGTTACATAAAAGAACAGAAGCAAGCTGTTTTGTGGGTATCGAGTAAAAAGAGTCGTGTAAAAAAAAGAAAAGAATAATGTTCGAAGATCCTTTCTCGCTTTTATATTCGCGTCGTGCTCCTTCCGGGGCTCAGGTGGGCAAGAGCAGGATCAAATGCTGAACGCCATCCAAGCAGAACAAGATATTGTCTTTTACTTCTTTCTTACAAATGTCGTTTGAACAATGGTTCGATTTTTCTCTTCCCGCCGGGGGAGGATTTCTATATTCCACTCTTGAAACAGAGGAGGGAAAAACGTTTTTTCCGGGGATTGTCCCAATTCTTTTTTTCTTTTTTTTGGATAAGCAATAAGGTATTATATATATCTTTTTTTTTTCCTCACTCGCACTGGGAATTAAAGCCAAGGACATAAAGATACTCGGCACGGAAGATTATATCTTGGTTTGTCAAAACTGGAAAAATATTCTAAGAAATGTAATTTTTGAAAGCTAGAGAAAGATGCATTTATGCTATTTTAAAAGTAAAAATTCCAAAAATAGTTTAATTTTTATTTTTTAAGGAAAATTTATCAATAAATGTTAAAGGGGTGCGTTTGAAAAAAATCCTTTTTCTTTCAAATGTAGGAATGGAATGGATTTTTGTATTACTAAGTATATTTTTGTTCTTCATTTGGTTGTGAATTAATAATAATTTGGGAAATTAAAATAATTATTAGTATGTTAAATTTCCTATATTACAGGGGTGGCCAAGACGTCGACCGCGGTCGACTGGTAGACCGCGAAGACATTTTAGGTATTTTACCTGAACAATCGGATAATAACCTCGGATATTAACAATTTAATTTGTGACATAAAATCAATGAATTATTTCAAATAAAAATTTACTACAGTCTACGCTTTAAATCCCAAAACAAACTGTGCAAAGATTTACCACTTATAGATTTATGATTAAATATTTACGATTTAAAACCTAAAACGGACATGATGAGCGCGATTAAAACATTCTAAAAAAACAATAGAAAGATATAGATCTCAATTAAGAAAACATGAATTGAGAAACTTCCAAAACATGGAGGAAGAGTGCATACATAATCCAAACCGAGACTTCGAAGATTTCGCTTTATACTTACTTGTTTTGTTTGAAAAATTTGAAAGAAAATTCGCTGACTTAATTAGGTTGAAAGAAATATTTTATGATATTTCCATTTAATGAAAATGTTAACATTGATGGAGTATCTGAAAAAATAGGACATTTAATAGATATCACATCAGTCACGGTCGAGGGAGAAATTATTAAATTAAGACGCGATATATTTCTTAAATACACAGTATATTTAGCAATGCTGATTTTTCGAAATTAATTTATGAGGAAACGTTTCCAAGTATTTACAAATTGATTTTGTATTTGAAATCATACTTTGCGTCGAGGAATCTTTGCGAACCTGCTTTTTCAACTATGAACAAAAAGCAAACATGGGTCGCATTGAACAGATGAACATTTAATTTCGTGTTTATGCATTGCAATAAGCTCGTACCAGCCACAATATGATAAACTTGTCGCAGATATACAGTGCCAAATTTCAACTAAACGAAGTGAATAGGATGGTCAGTTTTTGATATATGAATACTTTTATAATTTTCGTCAGTAAATTTTTATTTTGTAAAAATTAATAAAGTTTTTTTTTTTTTTTTTTTTTTTTTTTTTAAATTTCGTAATTTACCATATTTTCTTGTTACCGAAAATAAATATATACGTTAATTTAGCTCTGCCATTGGTAGACCGCCTTCGATTTTTTAAATGTGGAGTAGACCCCGGATCCCAAAAGTTTGGCCACCCCTGGTATAATATAGTATCGATAACTCAATGTCTTTCTCGAGTAAAATATCCCATGAAAATGTTTTTTAATATTTTGTGTGGTAAAACTATTCTAAAGTACACAAATTTGACAAATAACATATAGAGATAGTAGTTTTTTTATTATAAAAGTAAAATAATTGGTTTAGTAATTTGTAAAGTTATAAAATTTCTATTAAAAGTTTGGATTTTATTTATAAATAAATTTACAGATTATATTTTGCAAATTATAAGCTTATATCAATATTATTATATTATGTATGTTAGGTACTTGTACATTATTTATTGCTATAAAGGTAAAAAATTTATTTTGTGCGATAAGAAAGTCAAAACTATCGTCAGTCAGTTAAAAAGAAAAGAATTATCATAGTCTTATTTTTGTAAGATTTAGTTCGATAATTGAATGAAAATGGACATACAATTTTAATAACCATATTGCATTGCTAAAATCAAAATGATTTCACTTTCGAGAATAATTTAACATTTGAAAGATATCTTTAGATGTTTTCGTTTAGATGTTTTCCTTTTAAGTTATTTTATGCATTTTTACAGAAAATTTCTGCGGCACAAAAATAGGCCAGTAATGTCCGATCTTACGTCATTAACTTTTAAACATCGATGATTAAATCATAAGAATTATCGAGGTACAGAAAAGTGACTATTCGGTAAGCAACGAGTTGACTTGCAGCCATCTTAGCAGTAGAAATCTACAGTTAGCGAACTATTTTAACACTTCTTTGCATGATTTTTTTCTTTATTGGTGAAATAAATCAAGTTGATATAATTCATGTTCAAAATTAAAGGACAACTTTAAGCACTTATAATGACACTTGTTTATTTTTGACAGCTATGTTTCTTTTTATGCAATGGACATTAAAAAGGTATCCAAACACGATCCACTTAAAGTGAACTTGTTCTTTTATATAATTTTTGGGCATTATAGGTTATGATGGAAATTTCCACCATTATGCAAAGAAGGGTTAAGTGTTTTTTACATAATCACATCTCCCATTACAGTTTCTAACCTGACGATTTAAAATTATTTGTCCCTACAGCGATGACTTGATGCAGAAAGAATGACGTCATTCTTCACGTCATTTGCAATAAATAAGTCGGTGAGAAGGAATACAAATGAAACAAAGTAAAACGCTTTCAAGAAAAGCGGCATAATTTAATTTTGCAAAGAAGGATTAATATTTTTTCATGAATTTAATGACAAAGATGTACATTTACAACTAAGCAAATTTTATTATTTTATCCAATACAAAATTTACTAGTGAACTTAACTTCTTTATGTAATGGATTTGATAAAAATTTTATCTTTTCAGGAATATTAAAAAAAGTATTCTTTAATTCACAATTTTACCGACTAGAAATTTAGGTTTTTTCAACTTTTCTAAGTAAGTTATTTAACGCTTTTCATTATCAAAAGCAAATAATAATTCCCTCTTTTAATTATTCAGTTTATCAAATACAATTATGTAAAAAAATATACTACGTTTAATAAAACATTCTATCGAACTATTTTAAAAGTATGTTATTTAATCATACATACAAAACACTTTAAACTTATATATATCTTCATTATTTTTCTTTCTTAATTTAGTAAAATTTTTGTGAAACTGAAATAAGTCTAAGTTATAAAAAGTAATGTATTTCTTACTAAATAATTTTTTTTATAACTTCATCAATGTCTTATTTATTTTAATTTAGAAGACCCAAAGAAAAATATTGCATAAAGCTATACTTTTCTTATGTCAACTCTGATTATGGAATTTTTAGATTATTTATCTTCCTCAATACTTGTAGTAAACTGAAGTGAACTTAATATAAAAATAAAATCTAAATAAATTGATGTGCATCCTTAAATTGTTACCAGTTAAGCATGCACATCAATTTAAAAATTTAAATTGGATTAAAATAAATCTCTTGGTGATACTTACTTAAAACTTTTGATCGAAATTGATGAGATTAACTGTGATTCAATATAATGCAAGGCATGCTTATTTAGTATAATATTTACGAAAAGAGTTTTTTTAAATTATAATAAAATAGTGGAATAAATTTTCATTTTCTATATATTTGAATTTTTCTTTATCCCCCCGATTAAAGAGACATATAAAAAATTTATTATACAAAAACTCCTACTGCCATTTGACACAAACATATTAAATTAAGTCTAACTGCTGAACTAATTGACAGATGGCAGCACGAAATATAAGAAGGGATAAATTTTAAATGCAAAAGCGATACATTTAGCTGTTTCTTTTTCTAAATAATGTTAGTAATAGTTATTGTTAATTAGCAGCTTAATGCCCAATTTTGCCAGAAAAGTTAATAATTAATTTTGTATGATTTTAAATTATTTGTAATAAAATATAATTCGTAGAATGTTATCAAAATTCATGAAAATTTGTTATAATGTATTTTTTATAATTTCATTTATTTGTTGTTGATGTCGTGTGGCAGCCAGGCTGGCAATATGGGGTGCGCTGCTCCACTTTTCCAACTGAACCCTATTTGGTGTGGAGTCCGACTTCCTCAGTACACACATGCCATAGGAAACCGTTTATAGGGTAGGCAACCATTCACACACACACATAGAAAGGACAAAGACAAGAAAAAGGGAGAGAGAAAGAACATCCATGCCCGAGCCAGAATTCGAACCCAGGTCCCAGCCATCTGTAGTCAGGAACGCTAACCACTAGACAGGTTGGGCGGCTTTCATTTATTTAATTATATATAATTTATAAGATTCAATTGTGTCTTTGTTTAATAATAGAATTCAAAATTGCTTATCAGATTCACTTCTTCAAATTTAGATGTAAATTTTTATGTACACGCTCTGCCAGCATCACGTATTTATGACAAATAAAATAGAAATATGTTTTCTAACTCAGCGTAGCCAAATGGCGGTACGGCTCTTAGATACTTTCTATTATGAAAAATAGAGGATTGCTGATGTTGAATCCTATTTGGATTATTACCTTTTTAAATATTTGTTTTTATGGTTAACATGCTATTTTCATGAAACAATCCTTTTAAGGCAGGCCGCAAAATCGTAGATGATCGCATGAGACATGTATCGAGAGACAAGCCGAAGATCTCGCGAGATTCACATAAAGCCAAATGACGTCACAAATATCTTACCTACGTCAAAAAATGGGCGGAGCGCGAGACAAATCTGGATATCGAGCTGGTTTGAAATATCTGGCAACTTTCCGCGAGACAGCGCTACTTTCAATTTCCGCAGGAAAAATATACCACGTTGATATCGAGAGTACAAGTTATTACAAGTTTATATTTGAAGAGGAGGAGTTAATTATAAATCTTTATAGAGGTAATAATATTTTTTTTAATATTGCAATCGGAAATGGAACCGGAATGTAAACAATGAGAATGTAAACAAATTCTCATTGGTTTAAAATATCCATGACGTCAGATTACAACATCCCACTAAGACCTCCATAAGACGGGGTTTGTATACCATAAGATGGTGTCTCAATCGGATGGTCTACCGAGTTTGCGGCCTGCCTATTTCATTTATTACAGAAGATTTAAAATCCATTAAATTTTTACTTAGAAAATATTTTGGTTGGTGCTTTTAAAGAAATGGTTTGAACTTTTTAAAAGGATCAGCAAATAATGTTGATAAGATAAAAAAGATCCATTATTTACCCTGTTGATTTACAATTGCACTTTTTCGTTGTCACTGTTTTACCAAGTTTATGTGTCAGGAGGATCAATTGAAAGTAGCGTCAATGTAATTAATATTAAATAAATGTAATTAAATGGAAGAATTTGTGATGAAGGAATTCGTTAGATTTCATATCGGATTAAATTTAGGAAATTGGTGAATTTAGGAATCTCATTGCTAGATCTCTGTCGTATTTATGACAGTAATGAAATACAGAACACAATTAAACTACTAGTTAGAGATAACTCGGGATGATAAGGCAAGCGGGTGATTTATTTATGTATTGAAGTTACTACACATCGCTTTCTCTACTTATTGCATATTATTACTAAAAATTTGAAAACTTAAATAGATAATGAGAATAAGTTATTTTGACTGTATCTTATGCATTGTTAAAGTGAATTTTATAGAACCATCAAAATTATTGTCTTTTAATACAATAAAAAATGCAATCGAATTCTTTAAAAAACTATGATAGATGATGGAACAGTGTCTTTTAAAAAACGCTACGCATAGAAATCATTTTTCTACAAGTAAAATATAAACGAAAAGAAAAAAAACTACTTTTAGAATGAATTTTCTAAAAGAAATAATAAAAAAAGGGAAAGAAACTGTAAAAACTAGAGAGGGAAGACAGGATTAAAAAGAAAAGAAATAAGGCGGATTAGAACGTAATGTGATTAGCGAGAAAAGAGCTTTGAGAGAACAGTAAAAAAAAATGAGAAACGCTACTTTTTAAAACTGAGTTCCTTTAAGAGCTTTCATTAAGTATTTCTTTCTGCCCAAAAGATTGGTAAATTGTATTGATACAAAAAAAAATTCTATTTTTGATTATTTACAACTGTATCCTGGAATGCCAAGTATAAACAAGTTGATGTGTGAAGAATTTTGTTTTCTTGTTTAGAGAAGTTAACATACTTTTAACCGAATAAATTTAAAATTCGAGGTTCACTCTGAAATTTTTTAGATACAACTAGGTTTGTAAAGTTATACTTACAAAATTTTAGGTGTATTCAAAGTAGTCTCCTCCAGCATCAATGCACTTTTGTAGACGAATTTTTTACAGATTAAATATTTCACGCCATTCATTTCTTGGAATAGATGAAAAAAATGCATTTACAGCCACATCAATCCCTTCCTCTGAATGAAAACGACGTCCACGTAAGTTCTTTCTTGGATTAAAGAATAATCAAAAGTTGCACATAGCTAGATCAGGTGAATACGGTGGATATTCAATCACTTTAATTTGTTTTTGTTTAAAATACTCAACTGTTAATTCGGCTGTATGTGAAGATGCATTGTCATGGTGAAGCATTAGTCCCTTAACATTCAGTTCTTGTAGAATTTCTGGAAGACATTTAGTGGTACACCAGTTTTCTGTTACTGTATTCTGTCCTTCCAACTTGATGGCTTTGACCAATCCCGTACTCCTGAAGAAAACGGCATACATCACTTTTTTCAGTGCGAGTTGTTTTTTCACCATTGTGGGCGTGGGATCATCTTCAAAGACCCATACTTTGCTTTGTTGACGTGTTGGAACGTCAAAAAACGGTATGTACGTTTCATCACCTGTTGCAATTTTAGAAATGATACGGTGGCCACCATCATTTAGCAATTTAAGAGTTTCTTTACTGATTCTGACACGCTCCTCTTTTTGGTGCTCAGTTAGATTATGGGGAACGCAACGGCAAACTACTTTTTTCATATGTAATTCTTCATGAATGATTTTGTTTATGGCTGCGGATCCGATGTTAAGTTCCTGAAGTATCATCTGATAGGTACAGCGATTATCATCCATTAACATTTTTTCGTATGTCAGACACATTATCCGGGATGACTGCCGACGGCGGCCTTCCTGTGTGTTCTTCATCCTGAAGAAAATTGCGACCTCTTCTAAATTCTTTAAACCATCTGAATACAGTAGCACGAGCTGGAGATTCATCACCAAATGCTAATTGCAACTGTTGAACGCATTCTTCTTGATTTAATCCTGCTTTAAAATCGTAGAAAATCATAGCTAGAAAATATTCTCGCGTCAACTCTATTTTCTCTTCTGTTTAAAATTTACTCTACGCTAAACAAGTTGAAGTAAGTCAGTGAAAAGTCGTCTTCTGTGTTAAAATACTCTTTGTATTTTAAAATTAAACCATTATTTTTATTTTGTAAATTCTCGTCTGCGCGTATCACAAAAATTTCAGAGTAACCCTCGTAAGAACACAAAACAATAATTCTTTTTTCCTATTTTCTCACTTTACATCAAGAAAATTAGTTTTAGTTATTGTAGAAGTTGCACTTATAGGTTCGGGTCAGGTAATGGTTTCGAGGTGCATATTTCTGCCGACTTAAGTTGCGTTGGGTAAAAGCAAACCTCCTTTAAGTGAGAAGATAGACACCTGAGTAGACATCCATGTCAAAGCATATTTGACCTTTAGCATCTTTAAAGTTTTTTCACCTTTTCGTTATAAACTTTGGTAACTATCCAGGTAATTATATGCATTTTGCTAATTTTGTCGTATAATGTTCCATACATGAAAGGTATAGCATGAAAAAGTATTACATTGGCAAGACATTAATTGCAATTTTTCTTCAATTATTTATGACATGTTTTTAGTTACCTATTTCATAACATGAAATATGTAAACACAGACTTGGATAAGTAAATCGGTTAAATGACATATTCGACAGCTAATTTGGCATATTTCTTCCAAAGCTACTAGGGCAAAGGAATATAAATCCTGTGGTACCTCTAGCTTGCATATCACTAGGTGTGAAAATCATCAGATGAAATAATATTGCTTCCATTTACTCCCAGGAGGGCGCTGTTCTATACTAGAATTCTGAGGGATTTTTCTTTTTAAATAAATGTTGTCCTTTTTTTAAAATATAATATTTGAAATAAACTGTTCAAACTACTTGACTGTTTTTAAAACTCCTCCAGGTGAGAGAAAAAATAACTCACATTCTTCTGTAATTTTTTTGAATCGAAATACAATGCTCAAAACAATTAAAGGATATTGTACGTTTTATATAAAATAAAGACATGAGCGAAATTCTTCTGATTTTCAAACTGTGGAGTATGCCAATTTTAAGTTCGACGTTAAAAATGTCGCTTCAGCGAATAAAATTTGACTTTCAACTGAGAAAAAGACAATGAAGACAAGGGTGATCGGCATTCAGTGACTGCTTTGTTTCGATGAGTATGATGTCTCAGAGAATTTATTTAACCGATTCAGAAGCTTGGAAAGTTGCTGGTAGGTTAGAAGGGGGACAAACTGAAGCCGAAGTAGCGCAAGCCATTGGAGTGTAACAAAGTGTGATTTCCAGGATCTATAACCGATTTTTGGAGACTGGAAGCGAAGGCCAAAGACTAGGAAAAGGTCGTAGACGGGCAACAACGCCCAATGAAGATCGTTATTTAGTGTTAACGGCTCCTAGACACCGAAATATGAACGCTACTCTTCTCCAACATATTTTTGCTTGGCTACTAACACCACGGTTTCAACTCAGATTGTCCGAAACCGGCTTCATGGTGTAGGTCTGTATGCTCGCCGACCGATCGTATGTGTTAAAAAGGCATCGACGCGACCGCAGGGAGTGGGCAACAGAGCATGTAAACTGGAGGAGAAAGGAATGGAGCAATGTTTTTTTCTGACGAGTCCGGTTTTTCTGTTCATCCTCATAATAATCGTATTTTCATCTGGTGGGACCATGGCAGTAGGAATGATCCTTCGTTCGTGCACAAAATATTGTTGAATTTTTAAATATAATTATAAATGTGCAATCAAATCAGGATTTATGTTCAACTATTTTTTGATACATCACAGCTAATGGAAAATAATTTTTAATTACAAAATAAGACTTATTCCTGAAATTCATCGAAATGAAACAGCACAGAAATAACCCCTAAAACAAAACTATTTGTAAATTTCAACTCATGAAAAATATGACGTAACCGAAAAATATATTTCCCTCACAATAAAAATGCAACAAAAAATATATGTGATTACTTATATAAAAAATAAATACACCCATATATATAACAGTATGGATATATTGGACCAAAATATCTGAGATTTTTTTTTCAATTTATATATTAAAGTAAATGTATGCTGTGTATTATTACTCATTATAAACCTCTGAGTTAAAATCAATCTCAGCCAACAGTTAAGTGATGCGTATTTAATTATTGCATGCGCATTTATCGTGGTAAAAGCTTAAGAATTTTTGTTGGTTCAGAGTCTCTTTCTTACTTGTTGTTGTTGTTGTGTGCCAGCCAGGCTGGCAATATGCGGTGCGCTGCTCCACTTTTCCAACTGAACCATATTTGGTGTTTAGTCCGACTTCCTCAGTATACACATGCCATAGGTACCCGTTTATAGGGTAGGCAACCATTCACACACAAAGAAAGGACAAAGAGAAAAAGTACATCCATTCCCGAGCCAGGACTCGAACCCAGGTCCCACCCATCTGTAGTGAGGTACGCTAACCACTAGACAGGTTGGGCGGCCATCTTTCTTACTTGAATACAGTTTATGAAAAATTCGGTGACAAGACATTAACATGTGATAAAAGTTGAAAATTCTTATATAAAATTAATAAATATATATACAACTGATCACTACAGTGTAATACAATTCTCCATATTTAATGCTCATTTAATTAAGTAAATCCAATTTCCTTTAAAATCTCTTTTTCTTTTTAACTCTTATAAATTTTTATCTCTCGTAAATAAAATTCCTAATAATTTGGAGCCTTTTTTAATCAAAATTTATGGCTAATTTGAATAAGAATAAAAATTATGTTTTATTGTAGCTCAGAATTAATATTTATAGAATTTTTAAATTTGCATCACGAAAGACAATTGAATGTATTAATTAATAGTTTTGGTTATTGGATTTAATAAAATTTTTCAATTTACAACATTTTGTGAATGGGTGTGCTGCTATAGGGTTTTATTGTAAAAATACATTATACATATTCGAATGTATTTGTGTATAATTTCGTCGTTTCATGTTTGAAATCGGCTGTATCCCAGTGTACGGTACGCTATTTTTATACAATTAATATAATTATACAATATACAATTAATATAATTATATAAAATAAAATTATATTATTTTATACAAATAAAAAATATAATTTTATACAATATTATATACAATTAATTAATAATTGTATATATGCGTACCGTTGTATATATGCGTATCGTACAAGCAGCGTACAGTTCACAGGGAATTAACCCTTGAAATCATTAGTCGTTAATTTATTTTCAATTTTTCTCATAACTCTTTGCATTTTAAATAATTTCTACAAGTTAAAACTTAATTTTTTTAAAAAATTAATTCATCTGGGGTTCATGGTTATATTTTATTCTCTTTATTTTAAGCTTCTGCTCTAGGGTAACAAATTCATTTCTAATAATGCGTAAAGTAATCTTCCAGATGATTCTTGTAACTATTTTACTTTATTTCACTAAGAAACGTAGTTTTAAACAAGGGGATTTTTTTAAATTATCTACTTCTGTTATAGTGTTATTTGAAAAAATCTAACCAGTGTCGATAACTCCTTATAAACACTTTATAATCACGCCCATTATTGAACAATTTATTCAAAAATGTTAATGAATGTCTGAAAATTAACTATCATGCATAATAAAATCACATACTATTAATAGAACTTATAGCATTAAACGCTTGTCTTATTATCCCGAGTTATCTCGGGTTCGTATATATTGCAGTTAATTATTATCCCGAGAAAACTCGAATGAAGCAAAATTGTCAGTACGATTTGTTTTATCACGTTTTTACTCGGCCTGGAGGAAATGAAAGGAAATATTCTGTTTTAACATGCAATTTGCCTTTTCTTTAATTTCGCGGTTCTTTTCCGGGATGGTCCACATGTTTCTCTATGGTATAGTATACGACGGCTTGTGGGTTAGTAATGTACAAAGGAGGATAGTTGTGTTGAAAAAAAGTAAAGTAATGGTGATGATTTCGTAAGAAATGAGACTAGATACCAGCGTACGGAATGTCAGGTATCACTTAGTGTTTCCTTTGTTTCGAAAACTATCATACAAAGACTAATATTTAACTTTTTTGCCAGAGATAACTCGGGATAGTAAACTAATATTAAACCTACATGCTTTTACACCAGTGAAAAATTAAAAATTCAACTTAAAACCTACATATTTTGTTTTGTTTCGTTTCCTTATATTTAGCAATAAAATAAAAAAAAAATGTGATGCATTTTTGCAATTTTTTTCAAAAAAATTTGTAAGGTAATTGGTTAAGATTTAAAATGCATGTACTACTGATGTTAAGATATTATATGAAAAAATTATATTTAAAATAAATTTTTTATCTTGATGCTTATATGTTTATTGTTCAAAATTTGTAATAAATCCAAGGATTTTTATCTTAATAAATGCAAGTAATATTTTGTACATATCTGAAAAAAAAAATGTGTGCTATAAAATAAATTAGTAGACATTATTTCAGTAATGTGTTTACTGTGCCATCTATGGACAATGATATTGATTCAAAAATTTTCCTAACTTTAATGTGTTGAACAATAATATTTAGCATCAAAATATTTAATATAATAGCATTTTTCAAGTTATTAGACCTTTCAACCATTGATTTTGTGATAATAATTTAAATTATTAAAAATATTTTTCATAATAAATAAGAAAAGTTTATTTCATAAATTCATAATACAATGAAACATTCAGATTTTTTTATAAATTTGCTGAATATGTGTTTAATTATATGGTATTTTTGGTGAATTTATTTTTAAAACTATATTTTATTTCTCAATATGTTTTTGTCATTAGACAGTTATATTCACTGATTTATTTGATATGATAATTTCAGTGATTTTCTTTTTAATTTAAAATTAAAACTGTGAACATTAACTTATAAATACTTAAAATATAATTAGCTTAATGTAGCTCAAATATAGATATTTGAATTCTTTAAAATAATGTATAAACTACAAAAGGCATTAGAAATTTTTATTTTATTTATAATCATTCATTTCTTTGATTCTGTAATCGTAAGATTAATATTCTCAAATAATATTTTACAATAAAAGCAAATTAATTTTGAATGATTAGATATAAGAAATAATTCACCAACATTTTTTAACAAAGTTACAAACCTCAGCTGCTTATTGCTTAATAAACCTTCGGACTAACACACCGATACTAACCGCAAACATTTAGACTCATTAGTCAATATTATTAGTTATTGCTAAAAATCATTTTTATTGCATTTTAATGTCACAATATCGATATAATGTATACATAGAACAAAAAATGGTGAAAATGCGCTTTAGGTCCCCTACTTGGCGCGTTTTGAAAATCGCCTATGCCATAGCGAAAATTCTACCGCTATTTCAAAGTGAAACTTAATTAGCGACCCATGAAAAGGCTAAAACAAAAGAGTAATTAATGAGCTTGCGCGAAAAAGCGCATCGAATTCGTCAGTTGTCGAAATAGGGGACCTAAAGCGCAATTTAACCCAAAAAATTAAATTTTCTTTGAATTTATTGTGAATATCACAATGTTTTTGTTTAACTAAAATAATACTTTGGAAATTATCAGAACGATATAGAATTTTTTAAAAATAAAACAATTATCACATTTTTTGTTAAAATTATTCCCTTCATTTTTTCGGTTACAGTTACAAAAAAACTGAATGAATTTCTAAACTTTAATTAATTTTTTTTTAACAAAACACATGCCGCCCAACCTGTCTAGTGGTGAGCGTACCTGACTACAGATGGGTGGGACCTGGGTTCGAATTCTGGCTCGGGCATGGATGTACTTTCTCTCTTTCTTGTCTTTGTCCTTTCTTTGTGTGTGAATGGTTGCCTACCCTATAAACGGGTACCTATGGCATGTGTGTACTGAGGAAGTCAGACTCCACACCAAATAGGGTTCAGTTGGAAAAGTGGAGCAGCGCAACCCATATAGCTGGCACACGACAACAACAACAAGAAAAAATATTTTTAAGTAAATGTTAAAAAAGTTATCGTAAAAATTTATCATACCTGATCTTCTCTCTGCTCAATGATCTGCTTCTTTGTTTTCACATTACGAGCGAAATAATCCTTTAATTTTAGTAAATATACCAAATATCCCTTTATTTGGTTATCTCTCAAGACATATTGTGAGCTGTATATCATTGATACTGTTGGCTCTAGTTCCGCAATTTGCCTGCTTATGATATCTACTCGTTTTCTATAATAAAAAAAGGAAAAAAAAATTTAGCAAGCAGGTAAACAAAATTAATTTATTTAAGAAATAACTACATTTTTTATTACTAAGAAATTCATTTGTCTTATGTAAAATATGGATATAAATAATAAAGTTAAAATAAACCGTTAATCTGCGCTTTAGGTCCCCTACTCTGCCAACTTGGCGATAAATGCACCAAGCGTGGTAAACCGGACGTTTTTATACCTAATGAGCACTTTATGGCAACCTCCGAAGGAAATTAATTGCGCTTTTTCGCGCATGCTCATTAATTGGTTTTTTTCTTTTAGCATTTTCATTGGTCGTTAATTAGTTTCAGTTTGAAAAATCGGTCATTTTCATTGGTTGCTAATTAGTTTAAAACCGCTAAAAATCATATTCCATTATCGCCATGGCAACAGCGTTTTTGAAAACCCGCCAAGTACGAGACCCACAGCACACTTTCGCCAAGTTGGCAGAGTAGGGGACCTAAAGCACATTTTCACCCATTTTTTGTTACTAAGAAATTCATTTGTCTTATGTAAAAAATATGGATATAAATAATAAAGTTAAAATAAACAAATATTTTTATTTCCAAAATTATTTTCATATAATTAAATTGGATCAGTATGAAATGTAATCAATTTTGTGAAGTTATTAAATATTATTTTATAACTAATAACTTTTCCTTATATAAAAGTTTTAAGAATTTATTGTTATAAAATAAAAATATTTAATAATCATATTATCTTAACTAATAGAATAATATATATCTTACAGTAATTATATGCCTTAAAATTTATTAATACACATGTAATTGTAATATTCTATTTTCTTATAAAACATTGAAACATTCTCCTTCAAGTAATCATCACTTTTTTTATATCAATTTAATTTTATTACTTATTTATATTATTTTGTTCTTTTTCTAGACCTCGGTTTGAAAAAGTCTATTGATTAATACTTAATATAACTAACTTTTTTTCAGGACATGATATCGTTTTAATGAGCAGCTTTAATTTTGTTATTGTTATTAGAATGTAATTGTTTTTATGTTGCTTGGTAAATTCCTGCAAATCAAATGTTTTTCTAAATTAAAATTTTTACATTATTCATACAAAGATAATTTTATCTTGTAAAGACAACATAAAAATTTTCAACTTGATACTTCTTTATTGAAATTTTTGAAATTTAAAAAAAACCAACTGTGGTGCCATGATATTAAATTTTTATAAGCATTTGCTGACACTAGTTAAATGAAAAAAAATAAATATTTAATATCTCAAAAGAGATAGGTTTCCTTAAACATAATTTTAAAATTTCCGTTTTGGTTTTCATATTAGTTACTAGATGGCAGCAGCTTTGATAGCACATCAGATTGATAAATTTTAAAGAAAATACCACATCCATAGCACACTTTTTTAATGTTAATTAGATTCTTTCCTTTTCCAGAAATTTGTAAGTGAGAGACTAATTTTGTAATACTGATATCTGTTTAAAGGTCTCCATTCATTCATTTGCGTAATATTGATACATGTTTATTTTTTGAATATGTTATTTCTTAAATAAATATTTTCATTTAAATATAATAAGTTAAATACTATAGCGCACTAACATTAAAAAATTTTTAACACTTCTTGTTAAAAATTTATTTTCAGTGACTTCATACCTTCGTATCCTCACAACAATTCTTAAGCATTTAATTATATATATATTTAAAATGTAAGTATAAGATCTATTAAAAATGTTTTATAAAATTGACATTAAAAATAGTACATTTACACTACTGTCCATTAAAATTGCTACACCAGGAAGAAATGCAGATAAAAAAATGATATTTATTAGACAAATATATTATACTACAAATAACAAGTGATTAAATTTTCATAATATTTGGCTTGA
Source organism: Latrodectus geometricus (assembly GCA_026290005.1). Classification (NCBI taxonomy): domain Eukaryota; kingdom Metazoa; phylum Arthropoda; class Arachnida; order Araneae; family Theridiidae; genus Latrodectus; species Latrodectus geometricus. Next base: position 25,413 of record JAPDSC010087712.1, on the reverse strand, counting down.
TAGATCCTGAGAAATCAGTACCCAGAACAACCACCTCTAGCAGTAATAACAGCAGTTATACGCCTGGGCATTGAGTCAAACAGAGATTGGATTGCATGTACAGGTACAGATGCCTATGCAGCTTCAACACGATGCCACAGTTCATCAACCGTAGTGACTGGCGTTTGGTGACGAGCCAGTCGCTCGGCAACCATTGACCAGACGTTTTCTATTGGTGAAAGATCTGAAGAACGTGCTGGCCAGGGCAACAGCCGAACATGTTCCGTATCAAAGAAGGCCGTACAATACCGGCAACATGCGGTCGGGCATTATCCTGCTGAAACGTAGGGTTTCGCAGGGCTCGAATAAAGGGTACAGCCACTGGTCGTAACACACCAGAAATGTAACGCTCACTGTTCAAAGCACCACCAATGCGAACAAGAGGTGACCGAGGCGTGTATCCAATGGCACCCCATACCAACACGCCAGTTGATGGGCCAGTATGACGATGACGAATGCACGCTGCCAGTGTGCGTTCACCACGATGCCGCCAAACACGGATGCGGCCATCATGATGCTGTACACAGAACCTGGATTCATCAGATGAGATGACGTCTCGCCATTCGTGCGCCCAGGTTCATCGTTGATCACACCATTGAAGGTGCTCTTTTCTATGACGCAGCGTCAAGGGAAGCCGCAGCCATGGTCTCCGAGCTGAGATTCCATGCTGCAGCAAACGTCGTCGAACTGTTCGTGCAGACACTTGTTGTCTTCCAAACAACCCTGTTTCTTGAATCACGGCTCGTGACGTGGATGCACGATCCATTACGGCCATGCGGATAATATGCCTGTCTTCAGGGCTGCTAGTGATTGGTGGTCGTTGAGATCCCGCATGGCTTTCCGTATTACCACCCTGAACCCATCGATTCCATATTCTGCTAACTGTCATTGGATCTCGACCAACGCGAGCAGCAATACTGCGATAAGATAAACCACAATCACTGTACTCTATAATTCGAACTTTATCAAAGTCAGAAACGTGCTGGTACGCATTTCTCCTTCTTACACGAGGCATCACAACAACTTTTCACCAGGCAACAACGTTCAAATGCAATTTGTGTATGAGGAATCGGATGAACAATTTCCTCATTTAAACACAATGTAGGTGTCGCTACTGGCGCCTGCTTTGTCTGAATGAGCTGAAAAGCTTATCACAGCACCTTCTTCCTTTCGTATTAATTTCACATCTGTAGCATGTCGCCTTCTTGGTGTAGCAATTTTAATGGCCAGTAGGGTATTTTGAACTGCATAATGTATGATTAATTGTTGATGCTATTTATATTATACATTATTATCAATATTACAACTGAAATTAAATGAATAATATTAATAAAAATTAAACTAAAAGACAGACCAAGTTAGACATTTAAAGCATGATTTCCTAAAACTATATTCTTGGCATATAATCAGCAATAAAACAAGATAAAATTTATATTCAATGGTACTTCCGTATTACCAAAGCATTGACTTAAAAAGAATCAAAGCAAAATTAAAATTATTAATTGAATATATCAAAGATTATCGAATCTTTATTTTAAATTATTTCTTTGAAAATAAGATTAAATTAAACATGAAATGTGTTTGCGCTTTTCTACTGATATAAAACATTCATTTCAGATAGCAATTCTTCCCTATAAATATTTCAAGTTAAGAGCATGATGGAATTTATAAATGCATGATTTATAATTTTTTTTATTCCAAAATAGGTCAAGATAGGTCTTATAAAATGGTGTTTTAGTCAAATTTTCATAAATTCCATGCTGTCATTAAATTGTTTGGTCGCTGCTGTTTTGGTCAAATGTTTTAAATATTTGATCATAAGGACGATTCAAAATGTCAAAGAAATCAAATTAAATCTTGGTAACATCCAAAACGTGCCATTAAACTGTTTGGTTGGTGAATAGCTGCTGTTTTGGTCAAATTTTTAACTGGTTCTTGGATTATTTTTTTTAATCCAATGCTGCTCTATTTTAACAGATCATAGAATACACAAAACGAAGCTTTCTATACCAGGGGTGGCCAAAACGTAGACCGCGAAGGCATTCTAGGTAGTCCGCGCGACCATCTCGATAATGACCTCAGATATTAACAATTTAATTTATGACTTATGACATAGAATCAATGAATTATTTAAAATAAAAATTTACTACAGTCTACGCTTTAAAACCCAAAACAAACTGTGCAAAGATTTACTATTTAAAATATTATTAAAGGTTTGCAATTTAAAACCTAAAACAGACATGAGGAGCGTGATTAAAACATTCAAAAAAACTATAGAAAGGCATGCATCTCAATTAAGAAAACATGAATTCAGTAAACTTCAAAAACATGGAGGAAGAGTGTATCCATAACCCAAACCGAGACTTCGAAGATTTCCTTAATACTTACTTGTTTTGTTTGAAGAATTAGAAAGAAGATTCACTGACTTCATTAGGTTGAAAGAAATACTCAATTTTTGATATTTCCATTTAATGAAAATGTCAACATTGATGGAGTATCGGAAAAAATAGGAAATTTAATAGATACCACTTCAGTCACGGTCGAGGAAGAAATTATTAAATTAAGATGCGATATATTTCTTAAATCCAGAGCATATTTAGCGATACTGATTTTTAGAAATTAATTTCTGAGGAAACGCTTCCAAATATTTACAATTTGATTTCATATTTGAAATCATACTTTGGATCGAGGTATCTTTGCGAATCTGCTTTTTCAACCATGAACAAAAAACAAACATGGGTCACATTTATCAGATGAACATTTAATTTCGTGTTTATGCATTGCAATAAGCTCGTACCAGCCACAATATGATAAACTTGTCGCATATATATATAGTGCCGAATTTCAACTAAACGAAGTGAATAGGATGGTCAGTTTTTGATATATGAATACTTTATTTTCGTCAGTAAATTTTTATTTTGCAAATATTAATATATTTTTTTTAGAAAAATGACATAATTTACCATTTTTTCTTGTTACCGAAAATAAATATGTACGCTAATTTACCTCTTCCATTGGTAGACCATCTTCGATTTTTACAATAAATTAAAAAACCTTCAGACTTCAGAAAGGTGCCTATGATTAAATCTGAGTTTGTTTTTTCATTAAAATATATATATGAAACTTCTTCACCATAATAAAGCTCATTCATAAGGAATAATTGATACAGTCTAAATACATTGTAGTAACATAGGTTTGTTATTGCATAAATAAAAATTTCAAGTGATAAAAATCTTGAGAAAATAGCCATTACTTTTGGATGGTTAACTTCAACAGCCCATAATGTTTTCTAGCTAGTTTCCGAACTTCTCGCATATGCAAATCTCGCCTCAACTGAACAGAGAGATTCTTCAATTCATTTTCTAAAATATGGTAATCTGTTGCCATTATTCAATTAAATTTTTCAAGTTAAATTATGAATCTTCAGGTGCTCCTAAAAACAAATAATAAATTATTAATTAAATTAACTTTTTTTTTCCCTTGATATATTTATCTGTATAAATGAAATATAATAATGAACATAGAACTGTTTCAAGTTTAGCCAAACGTGTTGTTATAATTCTTGTTATTACATACATCTTGGTTGTTATTTTAAAGTTGTTAGTTGCAAAAGAAATGTGATTTGGTCAATTAGTTTTAAATTGTTTTTCATTATTTTTATGATTTTACTAACAGTAGTCTTTATGATATTGTTATCTAAATTTAGTTTAAGCCCTCAAAATTTCTCTTGCTAAAAACACTAGCATTATATATATA
>JAPDSC010087704.1:150586-164658 GCA_026290005.1 Latrodectus geometricus | reverse complement strand
CGGGAATCACGGACAAAATTACAATATTTTATAAGTTCTATTTAAGATATAAATTGGTTTCCTTATCGAAATAATTTGGTATTTATTACTATAAAGTTCATTTTTTTCTTCTGAGTTAAAGAGGTGTTTTTAAGAAAAAAATTTTATGATTCATTTTCATTTAGTGTCATTTACAAATTATGCTTTAATTTCTAAACATTGCATTTTCACTTTATTCTTATGAATCTGATTTAAGCTACACAAAAGATTTGAGTTTTTGATAAAAATTCTTTAGAATCAGTTTCATTTTTGAAGAAATTTAGTATATTCAAGCCATCTCTAAAAATAAAACGAAAATAATTTATGTCCTTACTAGTAATATGTACTAAAACATTTTTTAAATTTTAGAAAAATAAAATAGATTCATACTGTAAATTAAGAATATTATCTATCTCCACATAAAACCATAAATCGAATTGTAAATTTCTCTATTTATTCATTAACCTCATTCTAATGAATATATTAATTATTTTTTACTGATTTGGACCTCGTATAATGTGTTTTGAAGGCACATAATAATTTGGAAGAAAACGTATTTTGTTATTTAAAAGGATTGACTGCCTAATCCGGTGTCACCTAGATTATAAAACCTCTGATAGCATCGTAAGCAGAAGAAGACAGTCTTGGTAAGATGTAAAGTGGAAGACAAGATACAATTCTTATATTTTTTACCAAATGTTGTGTCATAAATTGCAATATTCTAAAATAAACTTTTTCATCGCACATAAATAATGAATAATAAGAACAAGATAAGAAAAAAATCTATCTGAAATAAAATAAAAATTCAGTATTAATCTATATAGAATATAGCTTAAAACTTTTAAAAATTTATAAATATGGTCTAGAGTAACTCTTATAGTTTAGCTGATCGGCATTTTATATTTTTAAGTTATTTTTCAAATTAATTTTTTAGTTCATTTGCGATTTTTAAGATGATAATAATAACTTTTATTGTATTTATAGCTTTACCGTTTACAGTTACAAATGCATAGATACTGATGAATCTATTTTTATTAAATAAATGCTCTAGATTATTATATTATATTTATTATTATTGCTAAATTAATGCACATGAGATAAATGTATATCAATTATCTCATCTAAATAATCACAAATAATATTAAATATTTTTAACAAAATAAACTAAATGTAAATTTGCAATTAAAGTTTCTTTAATTTAGTAGAGTAACATTAATATGAGTTAAAAATAATTTTAAGGATATTATATTACTAGATAATTAAGCATAAATGTCATTATTATGTTAGAATATTTTTTGCAAACTTTCTCAGTCATTTGCAATGTTATTTTATTGTGATACATCATTTTTCATTTGTCTTGATATTGAGAAAATATAGAAGAGATTTCTATCATTCCAATCATATTAAAATATTTTGAAATTTTTTCACTACATTTTTTTAGATTAAATTGAAAATATGAAATTTCAAATTCCTCATTAACAGCTTTTTACAACTTGTGCATATCAAACAACCAAAGTATCACATGAAAATTATAAAAATTATAGTACATTTATAAATGCCTAACATGTTGGTATAAATCTTTCCTGTGAACTCACTAGTTTCGATTTTCATTGTTATCTCATCGCAAATTAATAAATTATGTTAGATTTTTTTATTCAAACATTATTAAGTGAAAATTCAAGTGTATCCATTCTATACAGTTAATTCTTCTTTACCTATAACACCTGGGTTTGAATCCCTAATGAAAATAGTTAAGACGGGAGCTTCATAAATAACACTATTCTTCAATTAATTAGTTGATGGGTTCGATTCTTTTCTAGATGTGGAGGTTGGCTAATGGTTTGGTTTCTGATTTAAATATTAGTTCCGGTTGAGTTAACATTCGCTTGCATACATTATGATCATATAGCTTCAAATAAACCAAATTCAGGTGGAAAAATATATAAAGATAAAAACTCACATTCAGCGATTAATGTTACAGGCTATTTAAATTAGATTATTGAGCTTTTTCAGCGACAATTATCTTATTTAAATAGACAATAATCTGATTTAAATAGTCATAGACAGTAATCTTATTTAAATAGTCAATAATAGACAATAATCTGATTTAAATAGTAATGGTATGAATTGAATTCAATTGCTTTTTTTTCTCATAATTCATAAAATAGTTGAGTTTCTTATAGCATTATAATAATAATTTATGGGTATAACCTGATTATAAGCGTTATAAGAAAATAATAATTCAGTTATAAATTCATAACCAAGTAGTATGTTTTTATTTCAGGGTGCTCCAAAATGGAGGATGCAAAAGAGAGTGCCCGGGAAAGCCCTGTAGATGGGGCAGCTGTGACGGGGATGAAGGGAGGAGGAGAAGCGGAGGAGCAAGATGGCGGATGATTCCCAGAAGCCGAAACGCCAGCATTGCTATCTCTGCGACCTCCCCAAGTTCCCCTGGGCCATTCTCCTCGACTATACTGAGCCCGTGTGCAGGGGCTGTCTGAACTACGAGGGCGCGGATCGCATCGAGGGGGTCATCGAAGGAGCTCGAAGACTCAAGAGACAGCACCGGGAGCTGATCGAGGCAGCCCGAGCGACTCCCGCAGCCAGAGAGAGCTCGCCCCGGCAACTGAAGCCCAGCAAGCGCCTCGCCACCTTGTCTGAAGACAACAGCCGTCCGGGACTGGTCCGAGCGGAGAGCCTACCTCCACCTTACGATGGCAGATATAAGAAGGATTCTCTAGAGAGAGTCCACTCCTTCGATGCCGAGACGTCTTTGAAAACAGGTGCATTTCCTTTTTTCACCAAGTTCTAAAAACAAAATTAGGAATCCGTAACTTTATTTGGCGATTAATTTGACCAAATTAAAATACAATTAATGACATCAACCAAACGCCATTTTTTAAAAGCTATTGATGTATATCTCTATTTTTATCATATTTCACTGCTTATAAATTTCTAATAAAATATTGCTCAATTAGTTGTTTGTTATAAGTTGTTGGCATTTTAATAATATACTACAGCATTTTGGTCAGTTTTTGTAACTAAATTAAATATAATAATAGATTTTAAAATACTCGTATACAAATGAAAATAGTTTCAAATAAATTAAACTGAAAACTGTTGTCATTTGATTCACTAATTTAAAAACATTATTCTGAGAATTACAGATATATGTTATGTAATTAGTTACAGATATATGTTATGTAATCTAGTTTGAAGCAGATGCGCCAAACTTTCAATAATCATGTTTACAAGTAAATGTTAAAAATAAATACAATAAAATAAAAAAACTAATTGCAGTTACACCTAATCAATTTCAAATTTTCGGAATCCATACTTGTAAATAAATGTAACTTAAACTGGAATTATTGCACAGAATCGAAAAATATTGACAGTAATAGAATATTGTCTGAGGAATTTTTCTTCAAAGATTTTAATACTCATAAACCACTTTCTTTCTAGAAAATTTTTATAAAATACTTCTCTCTCAATATCTTTACAAGTTATTTTAAAAATTAAATTAATGTATTAGGTAAAAAGATACAAACAGTCAGTGTCCTATCTTTAAATTAATTTTAATGATACAAAAGTATTATTTTAGTAATTGTGTAAAAATAATTGTTACAGTAACGAATATTATTTTTAGCGAAATAGATAGAAATATTTCTAAATTGAGAAGTACATAGGAAAATATCGATTGTAATAATTAACAATGTGTCATGATATATCATAATGTTTCTTAATTTTAACCTCGTAATAATTAATATCAAATTTATAAAATTTTAGACCAAATTACATTAACATATTATTTTCATTATTCTTCAACAGATGTTATAATTGCCAAATTTAAAATTAAAATCAAGAAATGAGATACATAATTTTAACTTAGCAACAGACAACATGGGACTCTTTGGCTTTCTAATATAAACTTTATTAAACTTCATTTATAAACGTGAATTTTAAAAGATAAATACCAACTATATCCAAAACAGCATTTATACAGGAAAATGACACTTTCTTAGTCATTTGTTTGAGAAATTTGTCTTCGATTTATTGCACATACTGCATAAAAGTAATTTTTTATTTTCTCACTAATGTTTTTATGTTAGAACTCAATGATTTTGTCAAAGCAATGATGATTATGGCACAATGCTAGTATCCAAATTAATTTCTAGTGTAAAAATATGAAAGCTTAATAAATGAGATCATTTTAGTCTTAACAGGACAAACAGAATTTGTAATCACTCCACTGAAATTAATGGACTTTTTTTTCCAACTTTCATTTATATGTTGTATTATCTTTTCACAGGTTTTGCCACGAATGCTCAGTCTGTCATAGACAGTGTCGTCACCCACGCTTTGGAACGTGGCAACAACAACCCTTCCAGTTCGAATCCACCACAGCAGCGAGGAAACCGGAAAGAGGCTTCACAATGCTTGTACTGCAGCCTGTGCCAGCAACGACTGGAGGATACGCACTTCGTTCAGTGTCCGTCAGTGACAGCTCATAAGTTCTGCTTCCCTTGCACCAAAAACAGCATCAAGGAGCACGGCGGTACCAACGAAGTGTTCTGCCCAAGCGGGGACAAGTGCCCTTTACTAGGCTCCGACATACCCTGGGCTTTCATGCAGGGTGAGATCGCCACCATCCTCGGAGAGGAGCACAAGACGAAAAAGGAGAGAGAAAATTAGAACCTCAAAGTGAACAAAAAATAAAACTGCCAGACTAACATTTTTTATGTGTATTTAAAAACATGTTTAAATTGGTGTTCCATTACTCCTGAAAACTATCCCAAAGCCAATTGGAATAATTCGGGATTCTTGCTCTTCAAAGTTTACATAAATACCAAGTAGCTTGCTTGTAAAAATTTCTGTGTTTGATGTTGTTGCAATTATTTTAAATTCGTGTGACAATATTTCCTTCCCCGAAACATTCCCCTTTATATGTGATAAAAATGAAGTGGTATAAACTTCACGAACAGAATTACCTCAATGTATAGCACGGATATTAATTTTAAAATGAATGGATTATTATGAAAACAATTCTCGTAATTTACCATATTAAAACTGTTTAGAATGTAATATTTCTAACTTTACGAGTTACATCTTTTAATTCCAAAAGTTATTAATGGAATGCATTTGTTTTGGATTCATTGAAGCATTGTTTGCGTGCTTCAAATTTTTAATACATTTAGCACATATTTATTGGGAATATTATTTAGCATATGTCGCGTTTGATATTTTGGTTGATGCAGCAGGCTTACGAACAATTGTTTGCGCATTATTATTCTGGTTCGTAGTTTTCCTGATTTTCTTCTGGGTAGAATACAATAAATCTCAATAAAACATTATCAAGCATACAATTTTGCAATATTTAATTAAATATATTATCTACAAATTACTACTCCAGTAATTTTTTATGTAGATAAATATTTATTCATACATAACATTTATTATTCATACATAACAGAATATAATTTTCTATTAAATTCAATTACGCTTTAAGAAATATTTTAAGTTGTCAAAAAAGCTTTTTCAATATTCTTATGCCTTGAAATAATGCAAACCAAAATTAAACATATTTAATTACAGGCATAAAAAATCTATTCAAATTTTTGTAAATGAAAACTAATATAATTATTTAATACATATAATGATTTTGAAATGATTCCAGAATCTTTTAAAAATATCGATAGTTTGATTTTACGAATATTAAATAAAATTTAGAAATTAAAATGTATTTATGTTGCTTGAAATCTAATAACTGTTTATTATCATTCTATAAATAGTAATAAATAATAAGAAATTTTATAAAGCTTTTAATCTCTTTTTTCAAAACTTATTTATTTCTGATAAGAATGCTATTTTGTTCGACAAATTATGAATACGAGACTTATAATGAAGTTGTAATCAAGATCACTTCACATTTTAAACCGGTTTATATTGATAAATAGGAAAAACTAAAATTTTCATTGTTTTGTAACTCTAAACTCGCTTTATGAATTATGTATGAAATGTTTTTATATGAAACTAATTTTGTATAGTTTTAGAAAATTAGATATATATACATATTCTAATGTTTAATATGACAAAATGATGTTTCTGACGATATATATGTACATATGAATGCCATAATCGATGTTGCCAATTAAAATAAAATGTTATACTGTTTATTGCATCATGTTTATACATATTTTAAACTTCATATATATGAATACATATACACATGAATACATTTGTATATAAAGTATCTATGAGTATGTTCACTGTTTTCCTACTTAACTCATAAATACAGAGGCGCTAGGTAAAACCCAAAGTGCATTGAAATTATAATTCACTGTAATATATTTGTAACTTTTCAAGTGAAAAAATTTTTTTAAATAATTTATAATATTTTAAATACATCATATTTTCCATTATAATAATGATGTATAAAATAATAAAACAACATATAACAAAGTTAATATATAACTCAGCAGAACATTGATAGATTTAAAATATAATTTTATACAAAATTGTATGTTTTGTTTACAAAAATAATCGGTGAAAATGCGCTTTAGGTCCCCTCCTTGGCGCGTTTTCAAAAACACCGATGCCATGGCGAAAATTCTACCGGTATTTCAAAGTGAAATTTAATTAGCGACCAATGAAAAGGCTAAAACAAACGAGTAATTATTGAGCATGCGCGAGCAAACGCTTCAAATTCGTGAGTTGGCGAAGTAGGGGACCTAAAGCGCAGATTAACTAAATAATCAAAATTGAGTCAGAAAAAATTTTTGTTTTCATTTTGAATTTAAAAGTATAATGAATTTAATTTTCTATAATAAAATTAAATGTTTTCTTTCCTTGCATTTTATTATTTCATAACTGAAACTTTTTAAAGACATTTATTACAAGCTTTAATTTTTTTTATATGAAATAATCATAATTACACTATTTGATACCTTTTGTGCGTTTATATTTTTTACATAAAATTTGGAAAACAAGAAATTGAAATGTTAATGAGTTCTGTTTTATTTTTATCACTCTGATTATGGTAAAATCACCTTAACTAGCTGTATATGTTCATGCAATGACTGTTATTTTAAAATTTCTTATCAAGATTTCCATGAAACAAAATTGTCCACTTTCGTAAAATTAAAAGTTCATAATATGTTAAATTCCAAAATTAACAAACCATGATATCTTCAGATAAATTCGCGTATTTTACATTTCAATAACAGCAAAATAATGTTAACCTAAAATTAATATTTACATAGTATAAGACGTGTGAATTGTGAAAAATGAAAGTAAGTGAAAATTTAATGAGAATAAATATTTATTCATATATTTATTAGTGAAAATCGGTCTTACCAATTTGAATGAAGATGATCCAATTCAATAAGTAGCCAAAATTAATATTGGTATAAAGAGACAAATGAAAAGTGATTTTTGAAAAATGAAATATGATGGAAAATATTTCAAATGTTACATTGTTAAATTCAAATACATGAGATTGCTTTAAAACTGTTTCCAAATACTTAGAATTCTGTTATTATAGATAATATCTTAAGCAACAGATATTTCTTAAAGAAATTAAGAAACTTTTAACAGTATTATTCTAAATTTGAAATGTAATACTATGCGTTTTCTGAAATATTTGTTTTACATTTATTCTATCATTACATCTTTTTTTAAGAGCTTGAGTCTGCAGTGATAGTTTTATACTTTATTTCTACATACTGTTTTTTACAATTAATCATCAATTCAAAAAACGTCTCTTACAATCTGGAAGTGAATTCTTAATATAATTAAAGTTTGATTCTTAAATGTTTACTATTTTTTTATTGGTGTTATGCTATTTGCAGATTTTGATAAAGGCTTCAATAAAATATTCATCTTTACTAGAGGTTAGTTGATTCGGTACTTTCAGAACTTTGCGGCTTATGACAGTTGCTTTATCATTATTTCAAGAAACACCCGTTTCGAGATGTTTTTCCCCCTCGTGAATTCTTAATCTATTATATTTAACTATGTTGTTCTAAAAGCTTTGAGCATTTCCGACCGAGAAGCGAAGAGGAATGTTACTTATCTTCCAAAAAAGAAGTATTTTGCCACGCATTCGAAATTGTGCAAATGGACATGAAATAAAACTCTGGAAAGAAAATATATGGCGCTGCAATTGGCAGAATTGTAAACTAAAAACAAGCTTTCGATCTGATAAGTGTTTCAGTGGATCGAAAATTCCATTTGCAATTCCATTTGATTTATCATTAAGCTAAGGAACTCGCTTCATTTAATTCATTCTTTGCAAGTCCTCCAGCAGCCTAAAGGACGAACAGGTGGTTTTAGAAAAATAGTCGATATTGATGAAAGCTTGTTCGTTCAAAGGAAAAAAACGAGAATTCTTTCCCATCAATGAACTTTCGTCGGGATATGCAATGAAACCGGTGAATGCTTCTTATTTAAGGTAGTAAATAAAGAAGCAAGCATGCTGATGGTGAAGATAGTCGAATACATTGAAGAAGGGTCTACTATATATCTTAACTGTGATGTGCGTATAAAACTGAAGATCTCGAGAGAGCAGAATATAATGACGTAAATCGTAAATACATTATGTGGATCCAACTACGAATGTGCAAAGTTGATAGGCGAATTGTTAATGCTCTTGCCTTCGGTTCAACAGTTCGTGGATTAGAATCCCCCACTTTAAGTTTAGATTCTTGCACCAGTTTGGAATCCACTTTAAACCACTGGTCCCGGTCTAATTAATTCTCCTGTGCACAAATCGACTGTTGGACGACAAACAAATCAAATCAATCTACGTACACATGCAACTATGTACACATACAAAACACAATTATTCTCTGGGGCTCATTTTTCATGGGGATAACAAAAATAGCAAAAAAATTATAAATATCACTTAGGAATGTTATACAGATTAGAATAAACAAGCGATTTTATGAGTTAAATTGTTTAGAAGAACATCAAGATCTTGAATAACTGGTTTGAACCTAGAGAATTCACTACATGTCTCAGCAATTAATTTAAAATCAAATATTAAAAAGCACAGGAAACTCAAATTCAAAATTTCATTTATTGTTAAAACGTTAATGAGGTGTAATATAGATATTGTTCTATGCACATTAATCAAATACTTTAAAGCACATCATCAGGCATACATGAAAGAAAAAATGAAATTTGTTCTTGGGTCTGAGTTGCAAAAAAATACAGGCGCAAAAAAAAAAAAAAGAAAAGAAAAGAAAGTAGATAAAATTAAATTAGCGAAATAATTTTAAAAGAATCTTATAAAAATTGCTTTAGCAATTAAGAAAAAAAATTTGAATAAGAAAAAATTGTTAAGCCTTGTTTTCCAAATATTTGCAGGTTATCTTAAAAATAAATGCATTGAAAGAAATGTAGATGAAACTGCTATAACAACTGATAATTATTATAACTTTAGAAAACTTGCCAGTCTGGAAACATTATAAAGCAAAATAAACAGAAAAAGAAAATTAAAAGAAGAAAATCATGTCTAAAAAGCATAAATTTAGATAATAGCAAACACATTAGATTATTTATTGATGAAAAACCATCAGTGCATGTCTCTAAGCAAAATCTATAAATTAACTTCTATTTTTCATTTCATTCTAGTATAAGTTTATTAAATATATACCATTGCTAGGATTCTCTTTAGAAAACTGAATAGATGAACAAATCCAATTTCTAAGCTGATCTTACTTTCAGTGGAACAAATTTTGTTTATTCTTCACCGAATAAGACTATCAAAAAACTATAAAATATTACAGACTATTTTAATTTGGGCTTTTTTTTTAAAAAAAAACTGCCTTAAATTAACTTTTTTTTAACTGTATGATTAAGTTATTCTTTTTCATACTCTGAGCAAATTCCAGTAATGTAATGCACATAAACTCATCTGTCAAAAAATTATTGAACAGTATATAAAATATAGGTTATCCTTGACATGAATTATATATAATTCCAGTAGCTGTTTATGTGCTTCCAGTGATAGAAAAGAAAGAAAATTAAATACATTAGTATTTTTAGTAATACAATTCAAAAAAAATTTTGCATGTAAATTTTTTATTTAAATAAAGACCATAATACAAAGTATCCTTTCAGTAGTATCCTTCATTACAATTTAGCAAAAATATCTACATTTTGAAATTCTTCTACAAATTCATCATACTTGATGAAGAAGCTTCTTTCTTAGAAGAACTAATTTTCTATAATAGAATAAATTTAAAGCAATTGAGAAAGATGAACTTGAGAAGGTAAGTGATATAAATTGAAAAACAGTAAAAATTTAATTCTAATTTATAATAGAGAATAATTTTTTTATATTCTTACATAAAAATGATAAACTAAGTAAGTAACTAAAAATGGATACAAAATCGAAAAATTTTGTTATAAAATCTCACTTATTCAGACATTGGTGGTCTTCAGGATGTTCATTTAGACTATCTTAAAGCTAATGATTAAAACATAGCTTCTCTTCGGAGATTGTCCTTTTTGAGGCAGATCTGATGCCACTTGAGATTAGAAGAAACGCTGCTCTTGTAAAATACTTCAACAAACTATCTAGTTATGGTAATGGCAATAAAACTTCAACTTACCTAAATAGATGGATAAGCCAACAAAGACTGAATAATAAAAGTCCTTTTAATTAGGTTGCAACCCTGAATTTACCTAACCCTAATGTTGAGTCTCATTCCTTGCAGTGTTGCCTGGATACCTCAAAGGGACTCTCTGGGGTGCATTTTCATTACAACTTCTCTTCTCCAGTGTCTAAAAAATAACTTTTGACAGTTAATCTCAAACAGCTGGCGTTGGAAGTCATAGCCAATGTTCCCCAAAATGCTATTAAGATTTTTACTGATGGTAGCAAAATGGCTAAACGTGCAGGTAGTGGTATGTATAGAGTGTCACCTTATGACAAAATATCAATCAGCCAATGCAACCCAAACTTTTGTTCAGTTTTTAGAAGTGAGCTAATTGCAATTAATGAGGGGCTTGTGGCTGTCCTATCAATGAAGGATTATGGAGAACTTTGGATTTTATCAGATAGCCGTAGTTCACTTCAACATCTTCACAATTGGTTTCCGATTGGTGACCTAGCTAGTATCTCAATCTTGAATAAGTTAAAACAGATTCCGCAGCATCACGAGATTCATTTACAGTGGATCCCTTCACACGTAGATATTTTCGGGAACGAGCTTGCAGACAAACTTGCAAGGGAGGGATACAACCAACCGATTCCAACTCCATCTATCCTTACCTTTCAGGAGTTGTACTCCCGGAAAAAGGAACAAATTATGGCGGACTGGAGGGTTCCTCCAACTCACCACTGGTATATGGGTGGGAAGCCGAGAATTGCCCTTGCCCTCGATTGTGATAGAGGTTCCTCAACTGCGCTAACAAGGCTCGCCAGTGGGCACATTAAATGCCTCTCGTTTTTAAAGGGAAGAAAGAAGTACGACTCCTGCACAAAGTGCAGTGTTCACGAGGCTTCGCCAGGCACATTTTGGATTGTATGGGCCTCTCTAGGGAGGACCTCTATGCAACTCCTCTTCTTGTGCTGGAATTTTTAAGAGTCAACGGAATTCTAGATCTTGTCTGACTCTGTCAGACTTTAGAGGATAAAGAAGAAGACATTGAGATATTATATTAAAAAAACGAAATAATTATTAAAAAACATAATGCAAGAAAAATGCGTCCTTATATGATATATTTACTGTCACCCATCATTAATATTTAATCATTTGAGTGAAAAATTCATTTACAAAACTAGTTAACAACAATGAAAAAAATATTACATACTTAACCTACACATACAATTTAAATATTAAGTGAAGTTTTAAGTACCTTCCATTTATTTATATTTTTTTACTGACAATAAATAACAAAGTTACATTATTTTACTATTTATTCATCACAATAAGTGAATTAATATTACAAAGTTAAACTATAATTTACTTAATCACTATTAAATATAACCTTTTGCCAGGCAATTTATTAACTTTTTCCTTGTAAAATGTGGTTTTGATTTAAAGAAATTTTCAACAGCGTGATTGATCTGCTCATACTATACTTTATGATTTGCTAAAGAAATTTTATTTTAACACTTTATTTAAGTTCATTATATAAGTTTGAGATATTTTAAAGTTGAATAACAGTGAAATTTAAATCATATTACAAGAAATTAAACTTAATGCTAATAAAAATTAACTTCACGTTTTTGTATAAGTAAAATTACATAAATGTTGCACAAATTTAATTTTTTCTTTTATACAATTGAAATTTATACGTTCCTTAAAACTAAAAATAAATAAGAACTAAAAGTCACTAAAGACAGTCACTAAAACCAGACAAGCAATAATTACATAGGAACATAAGGTCGCATTCCACCCTGAGAGACAGAAAAGAGGAAAGTAGAAATCAGGGGTCGGAGTACAGAATTTTTTTTTTCAGGACACTATTCTCAAGAAATATCAGGACATTTTTCAGGACATATTTCAATAATTAAAGAAAAACAATGTTACTTTTACTTATTAATTTCTATTTTATGCATAAAACACATTTTAGAAAGGAATAAACTATTTAATAAATTCTGAGTTATTAAATTTTTAATACAACAATATGAAAAATAATACAGAAATTTAAACTTATGATACTGAACATTTTCTGAAAATTAATAAGTTACATGATAAATGCTTTAAATTAACAGTTAATTTATGTATCATTGAATAATGTTCATTTTGAACTGGATGCATTAGCATTTAATTCCAATTATTTAATTTGCACTTTTTTAATACTTTTTTAATAATTTGCACTTTTTTAATTTATCATTCACAGATGCAATTTCTGCATTAGCAGCAGACAGCATCATTTGTCCAACTTTCACATCACTCATATTATCATCACTGATAGCACATGCTATTTTTTTAGTTGCATCATCCAAAAGTTTTTGAGCTACACACTGATTATCAAACAAATTTTTCTTTTTTTCCTCAAGTTCATTAATTTTTTTCTAATAGGTGTGATTGTTTAAACTTTTTTTTCACTAGTAACTTCTACATCTTCCTCATCCTTTCTTTTCTTCTCTAATTGTGTTACATCTTTTGATTTTTCCATATATCATGCATATTCTGCATGAGATTTCTGAATATAATGCATCATTTCTTTGGTATATGGAATGGAGGAAACAGAATTGCCATGCATTCGAATAACATCATGACAAATCCGTAAACTTTGAACGGTTAATTCCGATAAAGAAGCTCTCTCCTTTGTCACAACAGAATTGTTAGTTGAAAACCCTCTTTCTGGTTGGGAATTTACATTCAATAACGACAGACATGCTTTAACCACTCTAGAAAGAGTAGGATATTTTATATAACCACCAGCATCTTTTATATTGAAAACCGCATTCCAATATTTACAGATATTTTGATCATTATCATAATCATTCACAATCAAAGTCACATCTTCACACATGTAAAGAATCCACTCTTCATTCATCTTATCAAAATCTGAAGAAGTTTTATTCACATGAGGAATATGTTGAATTAATCTGCTACATGAACTCCTAGACTCTTCCTTTTTTTCTATTATAAGGAGACAAACACTGGAGATCTTTGAGTAAAGGATTTGTTATAGGAAGTTTTTGAAGCAAATGCTTTGAAGTTGCTATGTAGCAGCTTCTAATTTTTTGTTGAAATGTTGTTTTATCAGTAAGTTCTTCCAGCATTGCTTTTGCACCATGACCTTCTTCAATCTTGTTTAAATTTAACCATTTTTTTCCTGAATCAACATTAATTTGTAGCAACTTTACTCCATTTTTTTCATATTTCTTCTGGGTTTAAAAATTTAAATATAATACTGCGAACAAGTTCATTTAACTTACTGTACATCACATGTACTAAAGGTTCGATTTTTTGCATTAGAAGTTGAATAAGGTTCAAAAGTTTTACAAAAAAATGAAACAAAATGCAGATATGCCAGAGTCTTGGGTCTTTCAAATGTTTTATAATCCGAAGATGTCTATCAGAAAGAGG
>JAPDSC010087704.1:92339-150576 GCA_026290005.1 Latrodectus geometricus | reverse complement strand
AAAAGAGTTTTGAAATACGGACCTAATCCAAAATTAATCATATACCTGACTTTTTTGTCAGATAATTTGAGATTTTTTGCTATGAAGTAATCATCAAAAATTTCTCCGTATATGTTAACTAAATCCATTCAAAGATGAAAAAGAATAATTATTTTTTATTGCCACCAAAACTAAAATGGTTTCAGTTTTAATGGTTTTTCTCTGATGTCGTTTTGGGAAGCCATGATTTGTTATTCACTACTACATACAGTCGATGTCGAGAAATCAGATAAAGTTGATGACTTGATAGTAAATAGTGTTTGATTCTTGTAACAATTCACAGCTTTTTTGTGTTTTGATCCATCTGCATGCGCAAGCACTTGTCTAAAACCCATATTTGAAACACTGAATTTGCTTTTGCATACGAAGCACTCCGCAGAATGAACATCGTCAACACTTCGGCACCATGTCTTCTTGATTAGGCATTTATTCCCATCTTGCAGTTCCAAACATTTGTCGGAAAATTTCGTTTTCCATGGCATTTTTAAAAGAAAATTAATTGTTTTCAAAAAGTAAAATTCTGAGCTTGCTAATAAACATTCTTCAAAACACCCATCAAAATCTTTCAAAATTGCGCGATAAGCATTTCACGCATGCGCATAAACGTAGGCCAATAATTCTCCCAATTTCGATATCATTGTAAATAGTTGTGCACTACTAAAACCAGAAACTTTGTCTGTAGAGGCACAAAATAGAATTTAAAGGTAAACCCAAACCTAAATTTTTTTGACTTCAGACATACGTGAGCAATGGCTGAAAACGAGGCGGAGACGAATGAATGGCAACCCTATTTCCGGTTTGAAAGAGAACAAAAAAGGGGGAAAATTTTCTCTTTCTTTCTGCATAGAAAGCAGTTGAAAGAAAAAATATATTCCACTGAAAGAAAAATTTACAACTGAAAAATATAAAATTATTAATTAAAATTAAACTTTCAAAGGAATGTAATAAAAAATTAAGGAATTCCAGGATTTATTTTGAAAAATAAGGACATTTCAGGACGTTTTTTAAAAAATCAGGAATTTCAGGAATATCAGGACAACTCCGAGCCCTGAGAAATGCATCAAGAATCTATCTTAAATTTACCATATGGAAATTTCCACAGAGAAGAAGCAGAATTATTGGTTACTGGAGAAAGCCAGATGTTGTCCTATAAAAACAGCGCAACATCATCGCTTCAAATATTATCTGGATAATATCGTCCGAAAATTTTCGTTAATGCTACAACGGTGTACATGTACGAAAAATTGTTTGACATGCACCTCATATACGATGAAACAAAAAGGAATGGTCGCGAAGCACGAAAATCGTACGAACAGCGGTTTCCAACTCTTCGTATTCCAAGTCAGCCAATTTTTTCCAGTGTTGATCGACAACTGCGAGAAAGCGGTTCATTTGCTATCTCAAACACCAATGTAAGACGTTCGTAAAATTCAGAAATGGAAGACTAAGTTTTCATTAGACTTGAACTAGCTCTTTCCACAAGTATGCGAGTGGTGGCTTACAAAAGAAGTATTCCTCAATTAGTGGTGGGGGGGCATTTTACGCAAGGAACGTATGCACCCCTACCACTGTAAAAAGTACGATCTTCACAGACAGATGATTATCCCTGCCAAGCAGATTTTGTGAAGTGGATGCTGGGAATGACGAATAACAATCAACGATTTCCTGCATTAGTATTATTTATTGATGATGCAACATTTAACAAAGAAGGCATTTTCAATATGCGCTATCAATACGTTTGGTCTGATAACAATACAATGAATAGATGTGTAAAATAAACTCAGTATTGTTTTGTTTTTTTTCAGTTTGAAGTATCCTAGATTATGTTGAATGGACTTGGGCACCTTCAAATTTTATATTGAATCAGATTGTTAATTTTAAAAATAGCCTAACTCCATTCTTGATAAGAAAACGCATATTATTCCCTTAATTGCCCCTATTTTAATAGGAACTATAAATTTAACAACCTTAGATACACTTAAGCAGTATGACTTATTAGTATCCTATATGTATATTTTTTAATTCATTGAAATGCAAACCCTTAAATATCTCGATTTGAAGATAAATGGACTTAGGCCACTTTCATAATAAACGGCTCAATTATTTAATTTAATGAAAGAATATCTTACCGGAAGAACTTGTCTCTTTGAAGCAAATTTTTCATTTAAAGATTTCAATTCATGTCTTGTTTCAAGGAGTTCATAACATATTTTTGTATCTTCAAACCTCAATTTATCATATGATTTAATTGCTGAAGTCTCAGCGATCTAATTTGAAAAATAAACAAAATGTTATAGAAATGACAACTTATAAAAAAAAACATTTATATTAATTACATTTATAAATGTAATGCAACTGAAACTTAAAATTCATAAAGAATTTTTAAAAATTAATTATCATTAAAAATTAATTACAAAAAAAAAAAATTCTGAAACTTTTCAAGGAATCATTAAAATACTTACAAGAAACTGAATAATTTATATTTTATTTTTTTGCCCCTAAATTTCATGATTAAAAGAAAAATAAATTTTACAATTTACATTATGTTTATTTTTGTAAAATCTGAGAAAACCATGACAAAATTGAAAAAATATCATTGAAAACATTAGTACCTTTAAGTACTTGAGACTTACATACACACACTCACATTTATATATGTAATACTGAGAATCGTTAAACCTGAAGTGCAACTAATTTATTGTATACTTTATGTGCTTATAGGTTTTACTCGTTATAAAATGATAAATAACAAATTTTGTTGTGGATAAACATATTAAATTACATAATACTACTTAGACTCATTATAAAACGCATAATTAATACTGCATTTGAAAAGAAATATAAAACATTAAAAGCACACTTTAATATCTATATATAGTAATTTCTTGAATAATTATAAGAAGTATGCTTAAAATAAATTTTTATTATTACATGCCTACAGTTGGTATCCATTGCACTTCAAAAAATATTAATGATTCATTATCTAAGAGAAATGAAATTTTGATTACAAAAAAATATTAAGTCTTATATAGCATAACACATTCAGTTTTAATAATTGATGGAATCTGGATAAATTTAATAACTAGAGTACCACTAGTAAAAAGAGCAATGTCAGTTACAATTATTTCAGAAATATTAAACCAAGTTGAAAAATTATGATGAGAAACATAACCTAAATAGTTTATGAAAAATAATTGAAAAGGACAATTCATTTATGCATAAACTATTTTAAGCATTTATCCTAATACACAAATTCTAATTATGAACTCAAACATTTTCAAACAAACTTTTTAAAATGCACACTCGTTTGAGTAATCATTTCATAAAAAAAATTATAGCTGCTTGGATTTTCAAATATGACTTTCTTCCTCTTTGAGCTGATAGGTTCTGTCTTTAATAGAATGATTTGTCCAAAAACATATGAATAAAAAAAATATGTGAATGTATGAAGTTTAACATTTTTAAAATCCACTACTTTGATAACTAAATATTTTAATAAAAAAAATTTTTTTCAACAGTAGTATTGGAATAAAGTTTTAGAGAGTGTATTATGACCTGATATTTATCATCTTTCACAGTAGAATTTTATTGATCTGTAATACAAAAATGAATAACTATATCGTTTTTTTAATTAGTGAATTAGATTTAACATATTTTAGGTATTAATACAAATATAGCTTTAATTACATTTAACTAAGCCTACTAAAGTACTAATTTCACAAATAATTTATTCAATCATACCATATACAATTTTATACTTTATAGAAATTTAAATCATGCTATACTATACAATTTTATCATTTATTTTATTTTAAAAAGCATATTTAATTTTTAAAAAATACTAATTACATCTTTTATTTTTTTTTCATGTTCTTCATCATATCATTTGACAATTTTACTAACAAATTACATTTAAGTTCAAACTCAAGAAATCCTGAAAGGAAATTTGGGGCAACAATAGATTTTTTTGACAAAGTTCATTGATGAATAAGGCACCTTTAATTATGTCATCAAGAATGTGTTAGACTTTCTTCTATTACAGCAGTAATAAAGCCTGCATGTTGAAAGAACATAGATATTATGTTTTCTGTAACATCAATCCAAATGCTGATTGACAAGTGCGATGCAACTGGAATGTCAATCTTTTAAAATGATTCCAAGCCATGATCAATGCATGAAAAAATTACTCAATGACTTTTACACTTGAAGCTATTGATTATATTCTGATGCATGAGCTGTAAGACAGAAAATAGTTTAATTTAGGGAAACTCCACATGAGTTGATTCAAATAATTGATTGGAATACAACATGGCTCAAATATATTACAAAAAAATTAAATCAAATAATATTATTTAGTATATAAACAAAGTGCTTATAATTTACAATTAAAATCATTCCCTTTGTATAGACCAATCCAAATATTTTATTCATTAAAACTTCATTTTTTTCAAATATTCAGTCTTTTTTAAAATCAAATATAATTAATAAGTAGATTTTATCTTTTTGTTTATAGTGAGCGTTTTAGTTAATATTTTTTAAATATAAAGTAGAAACCTAAAGATTTACTGTAGCCTAGTAGTAGGAAAGTGATAGAAAATGAATAATTGAAGATGGATAGTATGCTGCTGTACATTTCTAATAGGGTAAGTACTTAGGAATTCCCAGGATTTTTTTCCCCTTTTTAAAAAACGAATATGGCCCACTTTCTATGATAAGGCCTTTCAAAGACAATTTACACAGTGAATATTACAAATTACAAGAGAATAAAGTACTATGTAGAGTCAAAGTAGAAAACAATGATCTAAATATGAACTGAATCTTATGAAAACACCTCTGATTAAAAAAAATGTATAAAATATTTTCATTCTTTACAAAATTAAACCTATCATACAGGATATAAATGATTTACTTATAACAACACTTAACAAACAATTTCTATACATTAGAAAACATACAAATTTGTAGATAACTAAGTAAGTATTTTATAAAGTTTACTTATTTTTCCCTTTTTCAAATTTGTATTTTTTAAATAAATAATATTTCTCAGTAAGTCAATATTTAATAAGTTCATACAATACTTGTAATTTTTTAAGTTGTTTTCGAAACGAATCAAGATATTTTTCAATATCATATTTTTTAAGCAAACAATGTGGATTTTCTATTTCATCAAGAAGAAAGTCTACATCAATTATACATGAGAATTTTGCCAACAATTCCTTTGTTATATCCTGATGCTCTTTTCGAAACATTTGACTTTTTAAGTTTACAGCATTTTTAGATTTATCAGCATTTCTTTTCAAGTATCTAATAAAACAAAAAATATATACATTTTACTTTTAAAGAAAATTCATGATGTTGCAAATAATGTAATCATTTGCAATAATAAGTTAAAATAATTTACATATATGTATTTAAATTCGATTTTTAAATAATTATTTAAAAATATAATAATAATTCAACTAACTTTTAAATTGCTATGCATTAATAATACTTATAATAAAGAATTAAACAATTGAATAATGAATTAATAAGAATTAATTCTATAAAAATTAGTAATTATTTCATTTGGATCAATAGTTTAATAACAATAAAAGTAATTAAAAAATACATAATTAAAAACTCAGTCAAAAATTATTTAATATTACTAATTATTTACATTATTAAGTGTGAAAAAAACACTTGAAATAGTAAAGTTTTAATAGAAGTTCTTAGCTAATATTAATCAAAAATTCTAGAAATTAATTTTTATGTGAGAAAAGTTAACACTTATCCTAGAATATTCTGCATTACACTGAATAATATTTTAACAATAAGCATTAAAATATTTCTAAAGTTAATATATTTGATTTTTAAATTAGACAATAAATCCTAATGAAAGTAATAAAATATATTTTTACAAAAAATGTTGTTTTTCATACTTTTCATTATTTTAGAAGCTATTGTAAAATTTAAAACAAATTATTTGATTTATTTAAATAATAATGAAAATGGTGCATCTTTTTAGTCTAGAACATACTGAGAAATTTTTGAAAATTCTAACTTGCATAGAAGTAAAATATCTTTTAATACTAAATACTATCAGTAATGTTTATTTGCATGTTTTGTAAGATTTTTTAAAAAGACCCAAAATAACATCAACATTATGTTTACAAAATTAGTATAAAATTTTTAAATACTAGTTTTAAATATTTAAATATATACAGGAATACTAAGAACATACATAAAATATAGAAACTTTTGTATTTTTTACCTCAATTGAGTATTTAGCTCTTCAGTAAATGAATCGAATTTCTTGCATGACTTTAATATGTTAAAAAGAGGTTTTGCATTTACTAAAATAAAATTATCGTCCAATTTTATAATAATATCGAACAAAACAATTGGTTTCTCTGTTATGAGAGGTAAAATATGCATTGTAGTAGGTTTCTTGCTTGATAATTTTTTCTGAAATTCATCTGTGCAATAAAAATCAGTATAAGGATATAAGTCTGGATCATTTCTTTGCATTTCTTCAAGAACAGATAAGTGAAGCATAAGACCTCCACCAGGAAATCTTGGAAAATAATCAATTTCACCATTAAAAGTTTTAAATGATTCTACCTCTTCTTCAGTTTTTTTAAGTAAATATTCCATAATCTCAACAATATTTCTATCAAAGGATGGATAATCAGAAATTAATTTAATTGTAGGATCATCAATTGTAATGGTTTCAGGACTCATAAATGTGAATGGTTGCATATAATAATCTATATGGTCTGAAAAATAAGTTGACATAATTTTTGAAAAATCAGTGGCAACTACTGCAGTAGAAACAATGTCAGAACATAATTTATCTGAATATTGGATTTTAGATTCCTTTTTCTGGCAAATATCACACCTAGGCTGAAAACTTTCAGTTTGCTTAACGTTTTGAATTTTATTTTTCAATTCTTCCAGGTCAAACTCTTTCTCAGCATCTTCCTCCACAGAACAATGTTTAACTATCACATGTTCTTTCTGTCTTGACAGTTGATTTGATTCTAATAAAGTATCTTCCTCAGAGTCCTCCTTTTCTGCGTTTAAAGGGGATTCTTCAATTGATTCCAAAATTTGTCGAATAAAATTGAAACTATATTCTTCTGAGGCAGTATCAGAAACGTCTTCATTTGATGATTCTGAAGAGAGTAAAGATTTGAAATAATCATCTGTAATTTTAGAAATAGATTCCACTTGCAAAGACAAAATAAGTACTACATCTATTAAATCATTTACTTCATCATCCAATATTTTATTTAATGAAAGGAACACAGAAACTTCAACATAATTATTGACAATTGTTAATTGATCACCAATAATTTTATTAATATTAAACATTTCTTGTTCTAATAAAGATTCTTGTTTATCAATACCATTAGCTTGATGATGAATAGATTCAGAATGTAAATTTTCTGGATATAAAACTACTGGCCATTTAAATGATTTCCATTTTTGTTTTTTTGAATCCTAAAAAAATTAAGAGAAAATAATAAACATCTTATAATAGTACAAAATTTATTGACAATCATATGATATGTGGAACAATGATATAAATTAAAATCTTTCTTATTAAAATTTCAATATGATAAGCATATATTAACTAAGCAAACTGAAGAATTATAATATATACGTACTTGGATGAATTTATAATTACAAATACATACATTTTTGTCTTATATTTTTAAATCAGCTATTAATACAGATAATTTTAAGCTAATAATTATTATTTATTTAGGATATGAAAACAAATATATCTACCATTAATATCAACTAATAAAAGGTATTTTCTGATTGATAACTTTAAATTAATAAATTTCAGTATGGAATATTCAGTATATATTCATGGTATGTTTGGAAGAAGTAAAATCCGTAGATTATAATATTGACACTAAACAGGTTATTATTATAAACTATCAAATGTTTTTATAATTTTCTAGGATACAAATAATTATTAACAGATTTATTAATTGAATTTTCACTAATTAACAGATTAATTAATAAATATTAACAGAATTTCATTAGGATATAAATGAATATTAATAATTTATATTGAATAGACATTATAAAAATGGAGTAAATAATTCAAATAAGTAATAAATTGGACATTTACATTCTTTTATACTAAAAAATTCTAAATTTATCAAAACTTCAACAAATAAGTTTTTTTAGTGAAAAAATTCTAAAAAGTGAAATAAAATTATGCAATTTCTTATTTTACAATTTTAATAATGAAAAACAACTTTAATTTATTTTCATAATTCCAAAAGAAAGTTAATATTTTTATGCACAAGAAAAACAAATAGAAAATTGTAACAAGTACAATATTAATGCCACAATTACCAAAACAGAAATCAAGCTTAAAAACATCTCAGCTATAGAATCATCAATAGTTATAATTTTCCTATTGAGAGCATTTTGCTTAGCAACAGCTCCATTGATTTTTTTCTTTAATTTTTTCTTTTCGACTTCTACTTCTTTTATACTGTGGGCAAGGCACATTATGTTCTTTAACAAATCTTCATCAATATTTTCATTATATATATTTTGAACTGCATAATCACTATCAAAATCACTTTCAGTATCATGATCACTATCAGAACTTTCATCACTGGAAAATTCTAGAACAAATAATGTTGAGCATAAAACATTAAAGATATTAAAATAATTAAGTAAAGTGATGTTTTATTCATAAAGAATAAAAAGTTAAAGCAGATTACTTACAATGTATTCTCACATGAATAAACTTCAAATATAATAAACTGGATTTAACTTATATATATATATATATATTTGTGATTTTTAAATAGTATGTTTTTATATTTAATCTAGCATGCTAATGCAAATTTATTTAAAATCAATGTAAAACAGTTAATAATCTAGGTAAAAAAATATATTTTATAAACAGTTCCATCTATTTTCCATTTTGTATAATTTCTCAAAATATATTCAGTTTTAAAAATTATTAGTATATTAAAACTTTTATTACAAATTAAGACTCATAAAACCTAAATATAAAACTGATTTTAAAAAATAAAAATAGTACAACTAATTAAAAACCAAACACTCATCCAAATTTTATGACATTAAAATTAAATTTCAATATTTTAAATAAAATTAAATAAACATTACTATTTTTGTCATCAGATTTAACCAGAGGCATTCCTTTTTTAAATATTTGCTTAAAATATTTTTCATGCCTTAGATCACTTGGAATTGTATTTTGTAATTCGATATGTAAATCATGCCACTTGCATTTCTCATTTTCATATAAATTTCTTAAATGTGATATCTCAGCATCGACAGCATTAATCTGGAAAAATATTATTATAGAAAAACATTATTTAACACAGTTAGATCATATTTAGAAAGTTTCAATTTAAATTCAGATTAATTAAAAAAAATTGAATGGTTGAAAATTCATAATATTTTCATTTATTTGTTACTATTTATATTTTATTTATAATTTGCTTGCCATTTCATTTATTTATAATTTCATCCTCTATAAGGAATACTTTAAAGAGAAAAAGTATCACTACAATAATTTTGATAATTTCATTAATGGTGAGTTTTTCTCTTGATCGTAAAGGTGTAGCTTTTAGCATCTTTAAAAAGTTCAATTATAACACCTCTAAAAATTTCATTCAACTAAAGGCAAGGTTTAGGCAATAAAATTCCCACAATTCCCATTAGTTTTACTTATTAGTAACTAAAAACATCGAATGGTGAATCTTTCAAAAATATCAATAATGAATTATTTGCTTTTCTTAATAAAATTAAAACTGTGAGAAAACTGATAATACATGTAAAAAAAATTTTTAATCATAAAATGATTTTTTTAGTTTCAAATGAGTTAATAAATAAATCACTTTACTTCATGAATAAATTAAAAGTTAACTAATAAAATACACAAGCATTATTTTTGAAATTAATTTTTTACTTAAAATACTAAATTTAAATGCATCAAATCAAAAAAATTATCACTATTATCTAATATCTCAAAATTATAGGAATCAAAGAAGTTGTCTGATATTAATAAATTCAAGATAGTTCAATTTTTTTAACTATTCAAAAATAGTGACACTTTTAATTTGAATTTGAATGTTTCATACTGATGTTCCAGATTCATATAAGTAAGATACAACAGATGACTCAAAATAAAATACACCAAACTTTTCATTAGCAGATAATATACTATGATTTCTTAAGTATTTCATTGGTAATCATACTTCTTGCAATGCTATAGTCTAATAAATGAAAATTTGTTTGTAGTTCTATTATAATAAAAGAAATAGATAAAGAATTTTAAAATGCCTAAAATTTTAAATACACCCCATCAAAACATTATATTTGCGCAAAACATTAAAACACAAAAATATATATAATGAAATGTATTATTGGAACTGAATTAAAAAATGATCAAGCTGCTAAAAACAAAGATAAAGTATGTAATTACAGTCATAACCTTTCATGGAATTTATGTATGGTTTCATTTCATAACTGCAAGTTAAAACTTGTTGAAACATCACAATAAAATTCAATGTCAGTAACACCATAATTAGCATGATTTGAATAGTTTAATTTCTAAACTTATTTTAATAAACTAAACTAATGAAACGTTAACAACTTAACAAACACAAAATAAATAATAAATTAATAAAAGTATGGCTTGCTTCTTTTTTATCTTGCTTTAACTCCATGCTAAATTGCTCAATTATTTTAATGTGTTTCATTTCTTCTCTTAAAGAGCTTCTAAACGAGTTTAATTCCATACACTTCATATTTAATCTGCATAAAAAGCTTCATGTTAAATCAATATGAATCAATATGTTATATCAATATGAAATTATCTATATAGTTAAGGTAAATAAAAAATATAATTTGTTACATATTTTAATAATAATAATTGTTCTATTTACATGAATTTACACTTCATTTCAAATTAAAGAATTCACAATGAATTAGTTTCAATACAATTTTGTAAATAGTTATTTTACATTAAAAACATTTAGCATGGATTACACTTGAAATTAAAGATAACATTTATTAATGCCATAATATTTTATTTTTAAAACTTCTAAAGTTAAACATCAATGAAAAGTAAAATTAACATTATTAATTTTATAATTCTTTTATTTTCATAATTTAATATAATAATGTTTGCAATATTATAATTTTATAATATTCAAGTTGGTTTGTGTATTAGTTAAAAAACAAGATGAATAATTTATAAACTTAACAGTATGTACTTGTAAATGTAATCATAAAATATTTTTATCATTTTTGCATTATTAACTTCTAAAACTGCAGGGGGAAAAACTATCTCTTACCATTTTAAAATTTCTCCTTATCAAAAATTAGAAATAGATTAAAATCATGCCACAAGGCATCTCCCCAAAGCATTCTGTACTTTCTATAAGATTTAAATCAGGAGACTGTCCATCCACTCAATTAATATTTTTCCTTTTCTGGCAGCTGCTTAACAGCAGATGTACTGTGTATCACCCACTGTCATTTATAAAAATGAAGTTAGCTCTAACAGCACCTCGAAAAAGATGTGTATAGGGAATGATCAGCTCCTTATAATAACAATCTCTTGTTAAAAACCTGTTTGAAAACATGGAGCTCAGCCCTTTGTTCAGCATAATGCTTCCATAGATGACAACTCCAGGACCCCTGTAATAGTCTCTTTTTGCGAAGGCGTTACAATGATGAAATATCATGACACACCTCTCTCCAAATCAATTGTTTTAGAGAAACTTCTGTGGCACTGAAATGACTTTGATTGGTAAAGAAGACATGACTCCATAGATAAGGTGTCCAGATTTTGTGTTCCCTGCACCACTTATAAATGGTAGTACTGAAAGTCAATTTTCAAATTAAAGAAGCATTCAGGATAGTGGACAAATAGGCCACCTTTGTGATGGCTCCACACACAGTAAACTGTGATACTTATATAGTATTGCTATACATAGTTGCTGAGCAATGGTACTTACTTTCTAATTTCATGTTTTTTTACCTACACAGGATGGTAAAGTCATGAACTGCAATTTTATTCTATGGCAGCCCCAAATCTTTCTAACAGATGTCCCTGTGGTTTGGAAAGCTTTTCAAGAATGCAAAAAGACGCGTATGTTAATTCCAAACTCTTCATATATAATTCACACTATGACCCTTTTGCAGTTTCTTGATCGTGTGGAGCTCCACATGTGAAGACAATAAAGTGATACTTCTAACCATATTTCATGAAAAAACTCACTTGTAGCAAATGTCTTTAATTTTCTCTCCATCCTTCTTTCATTGTAATCTTGAGCAGTGTAAGTCGATCAAACACATTTTATATATGGTCATGTCATTTACAAATATTTGTTCCTGACATTTACATAAGTATGATCTGTCTATTGTTTTTTATTGCATTAATCACAAGAATCTCTGTTTATTGCACTAATCACAAGAATCTCTTTTTTTCCAATTAAATTGTTATCTTCTACTTAAAATTTACATTGTTGTTTAAGTTTTGCACACCAGTGTAATTAAGAATACAATTTTTAAATACTTGAATTTTTAAAGAGATTGTTATTGAGTAAAAGTTATAAATATATATATAAGAATATTCTACCAAAACATAACTACTTGAAATATTTTTATACAAAAGTATAAATATATTTCTTTAGATCATAACACAATTTTTTTGCAAAAATTCAGTTTCAACCAATAATTGCTAATAAGAGTCTAGTAATACCGTCCAAAAAAAAAAATAAATAAAATATATGCACTAAATATTTACCTTTAGTAGTATATAATGTGAAATTTTATACAAGAAATAAAAATTCATGATAATTACTAAATAACAATTTGAGGAGATTCCTTAAGGTGGCAATTAAGCAACGTAATATTCTAAAAAAGTACATAAACAAATAAAAATAAATTTTAATTGTTAGGCAAAACAATTTCTAACCGTTTATTTCTGAAATTTGTAATTTTCAGAAAATGCATATTTAGAATAGCATATTTCATATTTAATTTTTAAATATTCTTTTTCTAATGGCGGGCACCCTTGAGCAAGTACGTACGTACATTTGCCCATTAGCCGCAACAAGGCCAGAAACTGCTACTTATTTTATCGTTACCTAGTGGGCACCTGTGAACCAAGTTACGGAGGTACGAGGAGCATCGCCCACGCCACACTACCACAAACCCGTTTATAGGGCGGGCCACATTCATCCATCATCTGAGGAAAGGACAAGAAACACAGAGAGAAAAAGAGAAAGTACATCCATGCCAGAGCAGGGATTCGAACCCAGGTCCTCCCCATCTGTAGTCAGTTACGCTAACCACAAGACAGGTTGGGCGGCTGAATAATTTTTAAATATGAAATATGCTATTCTAAAAATGCATTTAGAATTAATTTAAATATGAATACAAAAGATTAATTGCTAAACAGATTTTTGATAATTTCTCCATAAAATTTCTAAAATTAAAATGATTTGATTTTAATAGAACATTTATATAGATATATATACAAAACAATTATTGGATACTAATAACTGTTAAGATGAACCCAGTCTAGTTGTCAATGTTCAGGCTGTATTTTGTTGCTTTAATTTGATGCTTTCTTTAGTTCAAAAAAAAAATCGAAAGAACTCAAAAATCAATATTCTACAAATAAAATGGCAGCAAAAATGAACTTGAATCACAAGATTATGCTAGTTATCATAAAGATCACAGGTATTGCATTTAAAATTAAAGTTCAAAATAAACTGCTGCACAAAAAATAAAAAAATATCAAGTATTAAGAAATTGTTGAACTGGATTGGTATCAAATGTGCTGACACAATAATATTCTCTGATGAGAAGCTATTTATTACAGAACAAAATTACAATGCTAGAAATAATGTTGCATATTCTGCAAATTTTTACTATAACACAGAAAATCTCCATCGAATTTTAAAAAGCTTTCACATTAAGAATTCTGTTTTGGTTTGGATTACAATGTCAAAAATAATTTAAAATTGTTTCCTGAAATTCCTTGATATAGGGATAAATATGAGTATGCTCGATTTAAC
Source organism: Latrodectus geometricus (assembly GCA_026290005.1). NCBI lineage: Eukaryota > Metazoa > Arthropoda > Arachnida > Araneae > Theridiidae > Latrodectus > Latrodectus geometricus. Next base: position 136,459 of record JAPDSC010087704.1, on the reverse strand, counting down.
AAACAGAAAATCTGGGATACACATTTATTGCCATATACTGACAGATTATATTTTAAGAACAGGTTACTTAAGCAAGATTCTGTACCATTGCATCAGGCAAACAACATAGATTTGACGCCAAATCATTCACAGAAAGTTTATCAAGCAAGAAAAATGGCAACTTTCTTCATTGGATTCAAATGATTTTTATTGTTGGATTTCTGGTTTTTTAGCCTAAAATTAAATTTACTTTAGACAAAAACAGCACAGAAGTCTGGATTTTATCTCAAATTTTTATTTTGTGTGAATGAAACTAATTAATTCTTAAAATAATACAGGCTGCAATTGGACAATTTTGCAAGATTATTAGTAATTGATAAAAGTTATGGGGAATTCAAATGCAATCATTTCTAGAGAAATTTTTATTTACACTGTTTATAAGATTGGTGAATCTATTATTTTCTATTTTACATCTGTATATCAAAAGGATTTGATATCTGTTACAATATTTTGTAACCACTCTGAACTTTAATATGAAGTCATACTAAGATTAAAGTAGGTAAATAATATTCTTAACATTAGCATCAATATATATCTCTTGTAATTATAACAAAATCTTTAACTGTTAAATTTATTAAAATAATTGCTATATTTATTTATGTAAAAATTTCTATATATATTAAAAAGCTTAATATTTAGAGTGAGTTATATTTGCTAATTTAAATCAAGTTATATTTTATAGGAACTATGAAACAGATAGTATTTAAGTAGACAAATGGAACTATGAAATAGATAGTAACTTTATATTTAAATAAATTATTTTGATACAAAGCTATTAAATTTTTTAATATATTATTTTGAAACAATATATTAATTAAAATTGAACTCATCAAAAAGTAATTTCAGAAAAATGTAAAACAAGCATTTGCTTTATAATACAGTAGAAATCACCTCTGAAATTTTAACCTAAATATTAATAATTCACCTTACCAGTCAATTACTCTAAAGAATAATAAGTATATATAGACACATCAAAATAATAGTGCTTTAAGTCTAATTAAGATAAAAATAAAATATGAAATAGATCAAAAATTAATAAGCAAATTAGAATAAATAAACAGAAATCATAAAAAAAGTAATACAAATGAAAAAAATATCAATGAATGTTGAAAGGAATTTTACGAAAAAAGTTCTTTTTTAAGAATTCATAATAGTATAAAATAAATAAATACCTTATGTCACAGAATTTCTTTTCACAGTCTATTTTAAATTTTAATATTCTTAAAAATTCATGAAATCCTTTAAACATTTGCTGACGCCATTGTATGCTATCAGCAACTAAATCCAGCAGCTCAGCTTTGTTCCTGTTTTTAAATTAGCAATAAAATATTGGAATAAAATTTGCAATAACAATAATAAACAAATACAATATTATCATAGTACTAATGTGCAATAATAAGTATACTTTATAATTAAATAAGTTACTCCACCATACATTTGGATAGTTTTAGTTTTCCTTTTTTTACATTTTCCAGTGTATGAGGGACCATTTATTTCATACGAAACAAAAATTAATATTCGAGATTTAATTTTTCAAAGTTTCTTAATATGAAAGTTTACTGATAGGTTAATTTTCCATTATTTATAGAAACATAAAATATATGAATGAGAAATTTAATGATTTTAATAGTTAATTTTTGGAAATATTATAGGTATAAACATGTAGACAGAAAAAAAGTAAATAATAATGTTTTTATAATAGTACAAATAAATATTTTTCTAGTCCCAAGTTAGGAATTTCAAATTAAATAATTAAAAACAATATTTTCCCAAATATTTACTCGATATAACTTTTTTCAAACATAATTTGCAATAGGAGTATCAAAATTAAAATACTTTTTATGTACAACCATAAATACTAAAATATTTATTTAAAAAAATTACTAAAAATAAAATTATTTCACCTAAATACAGTCTTTCTAAGTTTTATTATTGATGATTTCTTATAGTGTAAATCAGCATCACTCCACTTAACCTAATAATAAAATAAAATTAAAGCATTCATAAGTTATGAGATCATAAAATTATTGATTGAATTTATTGATGAAGCCTTTTATGATAATTCTTATTCTAAACTAGTATAAGTTTTAAAATTAAATATACTTTCAATAATGACTGCAATATTTATATTATATATAAAGTTATATAAATTTTTAAATTCAACAAAATAAATTTTTTTATAAATGCAAGTATATTTAGATTTAACAACTTCAATTTAATTTTAAAAAAGTAATTCTACCTGTTAGTATTCAAAATTGTGCAAAATTCTATGAAATTAAAATGTAGAAAAAATTTACAATATTTATATTTAATTTGAGTAGCAAACTCAAAATACTTTCAAATATTTTTTATTAATTAAATATGTATTATACAATTTTACAGTAAAAAAATAATCATTATTTCTGTATTTAAAACTTAATATTAATCTGAAATTTTTTTTTCTACAATGTGATTTGAATATAGTAGTGTAAACTGTATATTCAAATCACATAAAAGAAAAAATTTCACTTAATTGATAGACATTTGGTTAACAAAATAACATTTCATACTAAATAGATGTGTGCATAAATGTTAAATCATAATTATCTAGAATGAAATTTTTTACACATATCATCTTTTTAATTTTTGAAACTATTTTTTGAATAAATCTCTATTGCTATACCATAAACATTTCAAAAATTAAATATTATTTGGTCAAAAATTACCTTCAAGAGCTGTGTCAAATTGTTGTTCCACTATTTACACAATGTTTATTCCACTATTTACACATACTTACAAAAATTTAAAATCTTGAAATTTTATTTTTTCCTATTTTTTATACTAATACTCTAGGTACTTTAGAGTAAAATATCATTACATTTTTACATGAAATTTAAGAATGAAAATAAAATTTTGCATTTTGTTACTAGTAAGCTTTAAAATAAAAATAAAAAAACAAGATAATAAAAAGCTTACATAAATTTAAATGATTTCATGGCAGTAAAGAAATATACAAGAAACAATTTTAGTCAATGAATTGACAAATAAAACTTTCGAAGTAAAATCAGGACATTAAAAAATTTAACACATGCATACAAAAATATTAATTTAAAAATAAAAAAAAATATGTAAAGTTATGAAAAAAAATTTAAATACAGCAATATGTTTAACTTGGAAGTTGTCTCATAAATATTAAGTATTTATTTCAATAGCTGGTAAATTTGTTTTTCAATTCACATATCGACGTTTGTAGTGATTCAAACTCACTTTCAATTTTAAACCCCAGTCCACAATTATTTAAAGTATGCAAAAACTGACAGTAGGAGGTCAACCAAAAGTTCAATAACAAAACAATTCTAATTTCATGAGTTTTCATACAGTTTTGAAAAATATAATTGATTTTTTATTAAAAACAATTTTTTAGAAATATTTTCAACAAAACTTCAAGAGCTGAAACAGTATGAATGTAAATGGATTGCATTTCAAACATTGATGACCATTTAAACAATTTTAGAAGGATATACTTATGTAAAGAAACCTTTATTAATCTTTATTAATCTAAATTGATTGACTGATATCATCATAGTCAAAACTAAACAAAAAAACAAACAGAAATAGATTTCAGGTTTAAAAAAGAATCAATTCCACTTAGTTTAAAATTGCAAAAGGGTATTTTTTAAAGGGTATTTCCTATAATCGCCAGCCAGTCACGTTTAAGGAAATGGGAAGAAAACTGTCATACTTTTTAAATTAGTTTAACACTGTAAATTCTAATGATTTTAGCACATCGAAATAAGACCTAATAAATAAGCTAAAAAAATAATAATTAATTTAAAACTGTAAATACTAACAATTTTAGTGCATGGTAATATAACCTAATAAATAAGCTTTTTTTTAAAAAAATAAAAATAAAAAAAACAATAAAAAAGCTTACATAAATTTAACTGATTTTATGGCAGTAAAGAAATATACAGAAAATAAGTTTAGTCAATGAATTAATAGATAAAACTTTGGGAGTAAAAACAGAACAATAAAAAGATTTGACACGTGCATACAAAAAAATTCATTTAAAAATAAAAAATACATAAAGTTATGAAAGAACATCTAAATACAACAATACAATATCTTTAAATTACATTTACAAACATGCATTTTTCAATTCAACTGAAAATTTCCTTTGTATGACCAAACTTTGTAAGTTTATAACTATGTTTAACAAAGAAAATTATTTAGAGGATCATGTGTAATTCTGGTAACACAGAAACAGAATTTTTTAAATTTAAATTGAAATTTAATTTAACTTTCACAATATTAATATTAATTATTATTATTAATGCAGACTGTTTAATTATTTTGGTTAAAAATTAGTTATAAATGATAAATAAAGTAACATTAAGTTAATATAAATAATCCTTTTATTTTTCATCTTATTTTATATTTTTAATTTAAATTAAATATATTATTTTAAATATAAATAGTTAAATATTTTACTTACACTCAATTTAATAAATAATTCTTTCGTATTATCTAGTTGAACTCTATTACTGTTTATAAAGACTACAGTTATTAAATGCTTATTTTTTTCTCTGAAAAAACTATACTGACATATTTTCTTGATGAATAAAAAGTCATGATTCATTTCACTAATAGAACTCTTGTTTCATTCAAAATGTTTTGATACAAGAAATATTTCACACATTATATTTCAACTTCAAATTAATTTGTTTCAATCAAAAGGTAACTCACCTTTGGATAATTTTTAGTACTTTTAGATTTGTAATCCATCTTGTTTGATAAATGAATCTTTATAAAATCCTACAGATTAAAAAATTAATGTTTTTCAAAATAGAAAAAAAAAACGTTTATCAATAAACGAATCCTAAAATTATTTAATTAGCAAAAAACAATTGCCCTTTTTTTTAGTTTAAAAATGAAATACAAACATACGTTTTTGGAACTTTTATACTATTATTATAGTACATGACTTTTTTACTATCATAATAACAATATGTTTATTATATTGATTACATAAAATAATTTACCTTATATAAAATTAATATTTAATATAAACAGTAAGATAACATTTTACAAATCATTTTTTCATATTTTAAACTTTACACACATTTTCTTCATACTTATTTTTGCACTTGCAAACTTAATGAATATAAATGTTAAACTTTTAAATAAATATTATTTTAATACAATATTTAATCCTTCAAACTTTTTTAATCTTACAATCATTCTATTCTTTACATGTAAATTAGAAATTTTTATTTAAAATCTCTAATATATTTATTTTAAAAATACCATTTAACTTGTTTTAAATTCTACTAAATGGAACATTGCAAATACATGCTGACATTTATAGTACATTTTGGTTGATTCTAATTCTTAATAATTAATGAAGTGGAATAATAAAATATTTTTAAAAAAGACTGCAAAAAGAAGTGATAATACATAATATTACTGGCTAATTCATAAAATTAAGAGTAAAAAAGCTTCAAAGATAATGGCAAATACCATTGACATAAGCTAAATATTAATTTTTCCAGAAATTGTTTAATTATAGAAAAAGAACTTAAGCAATTCTACAATATTTAAAGAGAAATTTTAAAAATTGATCATAAAATGTATAAAAAGTGATCATACCAATTCTTCAGAATTTTTATTTGAATATTTGCCGCTATTTAATTGTAAATCTTTAACTGAACTTGTGTTATTAGCAAATTGCTTTGAATGAGTATTTTCTGAACTTGAGCAATGGCATTTTAAATTATTGAGTTGTTCAACCATATTATTGTAATTTTTATGAACCTCATAAGCCTAAACAACAAAAAGAAAATTATTTAATTATATTTCCAATCATATCATAATTTAATAAATTTTAAAAAAATATCTTAAAGAATAAATACATCAACTAATATAAAAAAATTTTCATATAGAGAGAAAATACAAATTTCATTTACCTTTCATTTAAAAGATACTTATGATATTCAAAGTAGAAGTGTATCCTCTTTATATTAAGTTTAAGTGAAAATAAACTTTTGATTATGAAAATGATTAAATAATTTTGTTTAAAACTATAGAAGATTCAAAAGTTGTACACTGAAAACATATTAAATTATTAGGATAAAGCCATTTAAGATTTCACATCACAATTGCATACCATTATAACTCATATATACAGTAATTTCAAATTTTCTTACAAAAGAATAAAAAAAAATTTTCGACAGTGTAGAAAATATTGAAAGCAGCTATTGATAATATAATAAAATTTTATAGAAACATTTTTAATAAAGTTCAAATCTATTTATAATAAAAAAGCTTTCAAATCAAAATTTACAAAAAAAATTGGTTTATATCTAAAATTTCAAGTTTTATGACAGAATAAGTTCAAGCAATTGATCATCAAAATAAGAAGAATAGCAAACAATATTTCAAAAATGCATAAACACAATAATTGTAAAATAATTTAAATATTTCAAACAGAGTATATCAAGTAATTAACATAGCATTAATTATTAAAACATTTCAATTTACAAAAAATTCAGGAAAAACTATTTTTCTATTATATAAAGATAATAACTTTATTACATTTATCACTTATAATATAAAGTAATAACTTAACTTAAAAGACTCAAAATCTCAAGAAAACTTTCTACCAATAAAAAATGTATTGAACTGCTGTAAAAATTTCTGAATTATTTAAATTCGCAAAATATATATAATTTTGCTTCATAAACTACTCACTTTATAATTTAATTCACTTGATTTATTATTACGTAACAATAATAATAATTATATATATATATATATATAAATATATATATATATAACTATGCGTTATATTATATTTATTCTGGTGAGCTATTACCAACTTTTCCTAGAATAGTTCTTAATGCTTAATACTGCAGTTTTAAACTTTTGAAGTCTTAATTTTGTATATTAATAAGTAAAATATTGGGACAATATTTTCACTAAAATTAAAACATATAAAATTTTGTTAATTTTTTATATATTATACATTAAGAACATACATCACTATTTTAACAACATTAAATTTAAAAATTTCTCAGATTACAATAAAAATTATTTAAAACAAATATAAATAAATGAAACATAAAAACTATATCATTAACTAACTTGTTGAAAGCACAATTTTGTCTTTTCTTTCTTTTCTGCAAAACTACACAAAATGTCAGGATGAAAAATTTCTAAGTTTTCATCATCTGCCAATATGTAACACAAAGATTTCAGTTGCTTGTCTATATTTTCTCGTTCGCTTTCATCTATATTGATATTCTCAAAAGCTTCATAGGCAGCAATTAACTATAAGAAAAAAATTTTAATGCATGAAGAAATAGGATGAGTGGGCATATTGGCAGTTTTGATTTTAAATGTAGATTTTATAAAAATTAAATAATTAAAAATAAAAATGTTATTCAAAAAATAATTTTATTTTATTAAAATCATACATGTCCATGTAAATGTTATATAATCATTTTAATAAAATTATTATTTTATTAAAATGATGTATAATAATTATTTTAAATATATTTAAACATTAATATTCAAGACATTTGAGTGAAACAAATTCAATTAAATGATTTTATTTTCTGAATGACACATAAATAGATTGAAACTAAAATGGCTATAATAGAAATATAATTTAAATATAGCAATGCATAATAAATTAAATTTATTTATGATTCAATGCAATAAACTTTTACATCAATATTTTTAAAAAAATAAAAGCAATTAACTAAAAATGCTTTCTTTGAAAAATTACCCAATGCATGGAATTTTTCTAATACAATAATCTATTAATGAAATGTTACTTAAATTAATTTCTTTCATTAACATTTGATCCCTTAATTTATAATAAATTCAATTTATAATTTCATTTTAGAATAGAATTAAAAATATATTTTCAATCAAACATTTATTATACAAGACTTCAGACTGTTTTCATTTACTATATCCTCCTGTAATTTCAGGGCATTCATTAAGAAACAAGAATTACCAAAAGATAACAAAGCACTAAAAAATTCCACGAAACGTGATACTCATAGCAAATATTACATTGTATGTTAAATTTTTTGTCAGGGAGAAAAAGATTTAACTAGAAATGAACAAAAATCTGGCATTACACTTTTCACTCCTCGACAAAATCAACTAACAAGACCAGAATTCAATTATTTTATAAGTACAATTAGTTAAATTGATTATCAGAAACTGTTTATCAGAATAATGTTATTTAATTATTAGAAAACGTTGTTATTTTATTGTTACAATTGTTAGAATAAAATGAATTTTCCCTGATCTCTTAAGAACTTTTTCAGATGCTGAAAATATTCTTTGTTCACTTGTAAAAATAGTAGACAATCAGTTTCAGACATATGTCAAATTATTTGCCATCAAAATACTATGAATATAGAATTTTATCACTTGCTTGAATTCCAATACCTATTTTCCTTAAATATTATGTCAAAAAATTTTAAAGTTTAAAAAAAAATTAAATTTTAAAACTTAGTTTTAACATATATACACACATAATATACTCTTTTCATATTTCAAAGTTAAACTGCTATTGTAAAAATATTAGTCTTCATTTAATGAAACTCATTTAATTGTTTCATTCTCATTCACTAGAATTAAGAACCGATTTACAGATTTTAAAAAGGTTAAAGCAATTTTCTCTTTACATGTGCTTATATTTATAATAGTAGTAAAAAATATTTGTCTCACTAAAAAATATTGAATAAAACAATTCAACACAAAAAATTTAAACATTACCAAGAATAACTTACTTGGAAAATGGAAAAGAACGATAACAAATTAAAAAAAATTCATTTCTGAAGCAGAAATTCAATAAATCACTATATAATATTTCCTATAAGTTCAGGAATATTGTCTGTTATCACCATCAATAATTTTACTTCCCTTAAGTTTTTTAACAAAAAATTTTCCCACTAATTTTGTCCACTATATACTGTTTTATATATTTTTAATTATAGCCTTATACTTAAAACAATTCTAAAATTAAATTGTTTTATTTATTTTCATATTATCCTTTTCATAATGGTAAATTTTAATAAAATTAATATTTTCATCTAAAATTTCATTGATCATATATATATATATATATATATATATATATATATATATATATATATAGCCTGGGAATATATTTGGAAGGAATTACTCTTTGCTACTGCTGTCTTCTTGAAGTTTCAAATGTGTGATATGTTGAGAAATTTTGCTATGTAAAAAGGTTTTATGAACATTACATATTTGTTAAACTTAATATTCCCATCCAGCTGGTGTGAAATGGCCTGGACAACACTGGTTCAGATTTCAGCCTCATCATTAAATCATATAACAAATCATTAAGATAAAAGTTTTGATGCTTAATAATCATATATTAATACAATAAAGAATTTCATCAAAATATATATGTATGCATTTTATCTAATTTAAAAACTATTGTGATTTTCTTGTATTGTATACATAAAGATTTTTTTTATAAAATCACTAAAGCATAATTAGCATACGATATTTTAGAGTTTAATGGAAAATAACAAATATTTTTAGTTGATTTCTCTTGTTAATATATTTCAATCATATGATGATTACAATAGAAATTTGCTTGTTGCATACATAAATAATTCTCATAAAATAAGATTTTCAAGTTAACCGAATTGATATATATTAACCATAATACATTATTAGATGCTGCAAATATTTATTTCTAGCCATCATCTAACACAAATATATGCACCAGCATACTTCCCTGTACCTAACTCTAATTAGGGTTCTACAAGTTAGGTAGAAGCAGCTGAGTCAGAATCTTCATAATTTAGAAAAGACCAAGCAAAAGACCTATCTAACTCTTGGTTTGTCACCTCTAGAGATATCATTACAGTTGGGAGATATTGCATACACTTTTTAATAATTAACGAACTAAATAAACATGACAGACCTTCCATTAAGGTCAGGATTCGAACTCACAGCCTTATAACAATGAGAGCGGGGCTCTAAGCAATCAGTCCACAGTGGCTTCTAGTACAAATGTACAGACTAACATAATTCAGACATTTTTAGAGTCTTTCATAAGTAAATGGTCTTCTACATCTATGTTATCTACTTACAATGATGAAAAATATTAAGCAAGGGGGGGGAAACACAATTCATTTTATGACACTTCATCAGATGAGTACAAATCCAATGAATGATATAAGTATACTCACATTAGTGTGTACTATTTGCATATTAAAATTGGTGATGTACAAAGTTAATTGTGTGATTGTTTTTAATATTTTAGATTAAAGCTTCCAAACATTATGATTGAAGTTGATAATACAAGCTTATCAAATTTTTTGAAAGAGTGCTAAACAATACGTTTAGCACTCTTTCAAAAATGTTCAGAAATGGGTTACTTGCATTGCAACAGAACAGCATCAGTATGAGTTAACGACATAATCATTTAAAAAAAGCATCTATATTTAATCACAAATAGAATTAAAAGTCTTGATTTCAATCAAACTCAACATTTAGGAAATGAATTTTAATGTTGAAAAGCATACTCCTTTAAACAGTTTACTCTCTATCTCTCTTTAATCCTTTTAAAATGTTGCAAATAAAGACAATATTTGATATAACAATATATATAAATGACAAACTTCATATAAAATATTTTGAGAATGATCTAGGTTATTGAAATGTTGAATGGCAATCCTTGTGACATATTATCAAGGCATGTTTCACAAATTTTCAAGGTTGCCAATTTTCAAGGCTATTGATTGATGATGATATAGTCTCTTTTTAATTAAAATACAATACATAACAATAGGAATGACATCATTAGGCATTTTAATTAAGTTAAATAATTGAAAATTCATATAAACTTTATTAAATATTGATTTAAAAGTTCAGGATATATGTGAGTCCATACTTCTTTAATATTCTCAATTTGTTCTTGTTTCCTCATATTGTACTTCAAAACAGCCTCAGCTATAAAAGGATCATCAGGATAGTTTTCAATAATCGACTTCATGGTAGAAGAAAGCTTCTGTTTCAGCTTTGATAAAACTTCATTTTCTTTTAATTTTTTCAATTTCTCCTCACCTTAAAAATAAAGTAGCAATAACTTAGAAAACAGCTATTTCTACTTTCTTCTGTAAAATTTTGAACAAATTCTCAAGATTTTACAGAAGAAAGAATAATTAAAAATATGTAATGATTAGTTTCTTTCCAGAAAGCCCAAACATGAATTTAAAATATTAAACAATCAAATTTTTAATTCATATAATTAGTTAAAAATAAAATTTAATCGTACACCTACAATAAATACAAATACTACAGTTCTGAATATTTACTCTTACTTAAATGAATGCAAAATAATACTACAAATAAATATTTTAAAAATTCGAAATAAATTTAAAAATGAAATTTTTATCAGAAAAATAAATAAATTTTATGAAGATAAATTTTGTTGATAACTTTTTTAAGGGACATTCAAAAATTCATAAGCTATAAACATTGCATAATTTTTAACTTTCATTTGGGACAACAATTTTTAATAACAAATTACAATCCTACATGAAAATTTCAATGAAGTTATATTGAAAATATTAATTCACACAAATAAACTTGTTTTATTAATTTTAACTAGCTTTATCTATACAATTATTCAAAATTATATACTATGTATAGGTGACAAATCCTATTGTATTACTTAACAGAAGATATTAAAATTCAATTTGGATGCTTTTTGTTACTTTTACTTTAAAATTTATAATTAGCTACCTTATTTCTTTTACTAAGATTGTAAATCTGAACATTCAATAGGATGCAAAATTTTAATATTTAGAAAAGAGAAATTTGTATAAATAGAACAAAAAATGTTTCTGATAACTAAAGAACCAAGATAAAAGTAAAAAGTAGTAGTAAAATTTTAAAAGTGATATAGAAATAATAAGTATTAGCTTATACAATAACCCTTAAATAAATTATTTTTGTCAAAATAGGTAATACAAAAGGAAATGCAAAATAAAATTTTAAAAGTATACTTCAAAACAAATAAAATCCCAAACTACAAGGGTCTAAATAATAATGAAACTTCCATATTTTAGTACAAAAATATAATTTGATTCAAAGTTCCTTCCATAAATATTTATAAGTCTGAGCATATTTTCTTAATTCACACGAGAGGTCTTTCTAATTTAAAAAAAATTCATAAAAATTAACTGCTAAAATATTTCAATAAGTCAAAGGAATTTATAAGTAATATTTTTTTTAAATAAACAGTTTCAAAAAGTTTCAGAATGAAAACAAATATGAATTAAGAAATATAATTTGAATATTAAAACATTTTGTTATTTGTTAAAAAGTAACCACATGTGCTAATAATTAAAATAAACCTTTAAATATAAAAAACAATTTAATATTACAGAACTTTTAATTACAGTATTTAAAAGTATTACAGTTGCTATTGGCAATAATACATATTGGACAAAATGTATGTTGACTTATGCATTTTCTCTTTACTTGAGCTGTTTCGTTTTTAAAATATTAAAGTTCGTGTATCGTCATGTAGAAGCAAAATCATGTAAGTTACATAGTAGATTTTAAACTAAAAGCTAAATAAAAATGGTTACAAACGTTAATGTAAGGTTTGCATGCGCAGTACAAAAAAGAAAAAATGTATACAACGCACAATTTGAAAATGATTCATTTATTTCATTTAATTATCAATGACACAAATATATTTTATTTTTAAAAATTATATAACCTTGTTTGATAAATTATTAAAATGTAAAAATCGGTGTCTTACTAGAATCTTCAGAATCATCGCTCTTGATCAAACAGGTGCTTTGATCTCAGTTTATCGCACTTTATGATGAGGTAAATCCAATCAGATGTTTTCCACATTTTTTTTTTGTACAATTTATTGTATTTTTAATTATGCTGTGTAAATTTTATTTTATGTGACATCATATATTATCAGCAAAATATATTTTCGATTATTTGCTAAAAAAATTGCAATGGATTATTCGACCTTTTTTTTTTTTTTTTTTAAACTTGGAAAAAAGGTCTTGTGGATTATATGCATGAAAATGCAGTAGTTTAAAAACATAAAATAAAATATCAAACTAAAATTAAATTTATTGACTTTTTATTATAAGATTTTCCATCCATATTGGTAATTATTACAACAGTGGGAACATTCTAGATTTATAAAGAATCGTTTACTAATAGGCATAGGATTGTCTATGGCATCTGAAATAACTTGAATTTACAAATGTTGAATAGAGTTAATCATAAATAAATAATAAAAATATTAAAGTATTCTGCAGAGAGATATATTTGAAAACTCTGGAAAAGATATCAGTGGAAGAAGTCTATTCGTAATTGAACACTCTAAAATAGATAACAATAATTCCATTATTTTGAGGTCAAGGATATGTATGAGATAAAATAGATGTTTCATTACATCCTTGTTTTTATCAAATTATAATTAGACAAGCCCTTATGTATTAATGAGAGAAGGTTATCATCTCTAAGATTCTATCTCTTGTAGGAAACAACGTTTGAGTCATAGGATGGATCTGAATAGCTAGAAATATTTTATATTTCTCTTCAGTAATACTTTTTTTCAAATTTATAATTAAGAAAACACAAAACTATGATACAACTCTTGATTCATAGCAGACCCACTTCTATACTTAACAGTAAAATGGAGATGGTCACATTTATATGCTTACACACACAAGTGGCCTTTAAAATGGAACTCATCCCATTGTGGGGAAAAGAGTGAAAGATGGTTCGTCTGACCATATAACTGTTTAATTATCACTTCATGAGGTTTTCTGCTTATAGTACTTCTCTAGACAACATTTTCCATTAAAATCTGTGACAAGTGACTTCAGAATTATTGTTCTTCTCCAAACATTTTATTTATAAACATACCTTTTAAATATAATTGACATTAGAGAATACAGATGCTGATAGAACTTTGCTGCCAACTTAGCTACCATCATTTTTGCTTTAGACTTAGCATTCAACTTTAATACCCTTTGTTTTCTTCAAATATATTTTTCCATTGTTCCAAACTATTTTGATTTATTAAATTTATTTTCTCATATTGTGTGGTTACTGTGATGACTTATGACACCTTAGTCTAGAAACAAATAAAGGCATGTTTAGAAAGTTACTCAAAATAGACAGGTTTCTACAATATACAATATGAGATGTCACATATTTTATGCTTTTGAAAAAAATCCAAAATATATTGAACTCAACTAAAACTATTTCATATTACCATGATACATACTTTTGATATTAAAAAGTATTAGTAACTAGGGTTGTTTAATGATAATAAAGTGCATATTTAAAAACCACTTTTATTCACACACGTTTCCATTATTTTGATCATCACCATTAAATCCATGAATAAATATAAATTTTTAAAAAAAGTTATTTTATGAAATATTCTAAACATCCACTTGTGTTAAATTTTTAATTACTTTTCAATGTTAAACTCCTTATGAATACAGCATTATAAATTATTTAACATTCATATAAAAAAATATATGAAATTAAATATATTTCTCTTTGTTATGAAAATTAATCAAAGTACACATTATAATGAGAGCAAATTCAATTATTTTCTAATTATTTGATATAAATTAAATTGGGAAAATATAAATTACTAAAAATAGTTAAACAAAATTAATTTTAAATTACAAAGAAATAAGAATTAATGGTATTTGTCATAAATATAACTTAATTAAGATATAAAACTAGAAAAAATGATAAAATGAAGATATAGGTTTTTGAATGTTAAAAGGTAATAGTCATTGGTAATTGATACACAGAATATTGCATAAATATAATACTTATTTCCTCAACTGGAATTTTCTGCTTCTGTTTATATAACTTGGAATCAATAGTGTTGGTACTATAAGCAACAGGTGATGGTAAAAAACATTCACGGAAACTTCTCACTTTATTAAAATTAACTTCAATACACATCTTTTCAGATATAACATTTGATTTAAGACTGAAATTATGGAATAAATAAATTACATAACGTTCACAAATATACTTTAATCTATACAGTTGTGTAAAAAAGCTAGATTTACAAAATTTAGTATTAAATAAATTTAAAGAACTAATTTATCATTTCTCATAAATAAAAATAGTTCCCACATTAAATTAATAAAGTATTAAGTGGTTAATAAAGTGTTGAATGAAATTAATAAAGAATTAAATAAATTTTAAACTCAATGATCAACAAGAAACTATTTTATATATTAATTTATATAAATGTTTTGAAAAAATTTATGACAGAAGTTTTAAACATATATACATAATTGTTTTATTTTTAATATTTTTTAAAATTTTTATTGAATTGTATACATAAAAATGTAATTGAATTTATTATTTAGTAAATGAAAATAATTTATTAAAATGTTTTATTAACATTTTGCAATTTTTTATTTGCATAGAAACAACAATTGTTAAGTCCCAATAATGTTATTTATTATTTAGAATTTAAATTCATTATAAATGCATTTGAATAAAGCTATCCCAACTAGATTTTGAAAATATTTATATCATTTTTAAAAAAGGGATATCATTTTTTGAAAGTTTTTTAAAGAGCTAATTAAAACTCCTAGAGAAAATACAGAAATAAATAATGAATTTAAATATTTATTCTTTGTTTTATAAATTTTTATGAATATTCCCTGAATAGAAAACTTAACCAATGTTAGCCAAAGCCAACTTTGTATATAATTTCATAAACTTTTGCTTTCATACATAATCAGGAATAAACTTCAAATTCATATCTACAGGAGGTAATTTAATACTGCTGATTTAATCAATAAGATTTTAAAAAGTTAACACAGCTAAGGCATTTTACTGAGAAATAATTACTTTGATCTTTATTTTTTGAAGTAGGGCTGCAACTTCACCATTTCTATCTGTTTTATGAATTTTATTTTCCCAACAGATTAATAATGTGTTTAATCAATATATTTCTTAAAAACTAAATTTTATCTTTGAAAATTTAAATAAATTTTTATTATTACTCAATTTACACTAGCATCTATTAATACTAATGGACCCACAATAAAAACATTGGATGATCTTTTTTCATAGTTAGATGAATTATTCATATTTCAAGCAAGAAATATCATTAATAAAACAATTTATCTTACTATTTAAAGTACTTTTCCTTTAATAATGACAGCTTTGTTAAATCCTTTTCGAATTCCTTATCTATTAATTGCATCAATAATTCTGTATCCTTATCGAACATTTGTATTCCTGTTGTTGTTAACTATTAAAAAAGAAAAGAAAAAAAAAACTTCTTACAGTTATAAGAAAAAATAAATAAATAAATCACTATATGTATTTTCATATGCAAAATAATGTATCTAAACACAGCAAGTTATTTAAATCAATAGGTACAACAGACCCTTAAAAAAATTGAAATATGAAGTTTTTATGAAACAAATTTGTTTTTTTTTATACTTAAAACACTATCTGCATTTTGAATTATTGATTTTATAGCTCCAAATTAAAAAGTTATGGAAACAGCTAGTTTTGTTTTAATAATTAAAACATTCATTTCAGAATTTCCTGTTATTAAATTGGTACTTTTTTAATATTTTTTTCTGCTGGAAGAAGTCGGCCACAATAGTGCAAACACATATTGATAGCATTTACTGAAATATCATCTTATTTAAAATAACTGTGACATACTTTTTTTACATACTTTTTTTATTAAAAATTACATGCCAATTTGTTAACATTTTACTTATGTTGTTGTTGTTTCTAATGACACTTGGCAATGCCCAGCTCACCCATCAAGACTTAGCGAATGAAGTTAGAGAGGGAGCCTCTTCCGTTTTTTTAATAGAGCACCCTCATACAAAGGTGGAAGTACAACTTTTGGCTCATAGATGGCAGCACCATCCGAATATTCTAATTTAGAGATTGAAACCAGAAAAGATAAATATAAATAACCTGGTTCCAACCACCCCCAGAGGTATTAATTTGGAATGGGAACATGGAAGACATTGCGACCCGATATATTTTACATGCCCCAGTCACCATTAGAGAACACAACGAATCTTCAACTAAGCCAGGATTTGAACTCACCACCTTTTGGTAATGAGAATGACACCCTAACCAACCAGGTCAATGTGGCCACATTTTACTTATAAACATACATTTGAAGTACCATTAATATATTTAAAGCCAAGAAAAGTTTTTATAATTATAAATAAATAATTTGTAGCCTTTCCAGTTATATCATTTATACACATTTTAAGACATATATTTGTTGATGAAATATAAAATGTGTCAAAATTAAGTTAGGTATTACATAATGGACAGTATTAAATATTGTATTTTAAATCATTTTAAATTTGTAAACATAATCTCAGTTATACATATTGGGTATATTCAAGATTTTTACATAAATTTTATTAAATGCAATGAATTTAAAATATTAATTGAATTAGTACTTGATATTATTTCTAAAATTGCATTTGTAATCTTAACAATATATCAGACCTTAGTGTATTGTTGTAGGATCATGCTGTTAGGTCTAGAATTCCAACAATTGTTGAATAATAAAAAATGGTTTATACTTGCACACAAGAATAGTTCATCCATTCATGTGCGCAAGTATATCATAATAAGTGCATGAAGTATTCCAAGTTTTCTGCCCTGTTTTAAATACAGAATACATAGCTGTTTTCTTGACCAAGAGAGCCATGGAGTGTAAAACATGCCTTTGTTAGGTTGTCTGCATAATGTAAAACCCAAAATGTTTAGTTCCTAACCATGCTTGGTAATCAGTTTCAACAATATACTGAAGGGATGAAAGTCTGAGAGGGTCTTCCCCAGCTAAAGGATTGAGTCTTGGACTTAAGAGTGTTATCACTATACCACCATGTAACACCAAACATTTACTACTTATTCTCATTTAATTTCTGAAAGTACCACATAAGGAGGTAAAATTGTCATGTTAAGTTATCAAGCATGTTAAGGGCTTAGTCTTGTTTGGCATTCTACAATCACTTTTTGCATGTAATGGCTAATCTGATCAAGCCTATAGTTTAAAGTTGATTCTAAATCATTACAAATATTCATGCTCAAGGTGGAAATCAAATCCATGAACTAGAAAACTAACAATATAGTTTCTAACTTGATTCAAGGACCCATTGAGCTAAGCTAGTAGCAGAACTACAATTGGTATGATTTCCCAAACCTTTAAAGCTAAGCCAAGATCATTGAAGAAAAACCAGATTAACAGTAATATCTTAACCTGGTTTTTCTTCATGATCAGTATGGCTTGGGAAGTCGTAACAATAGTAGTTCTAATGCCAGTTATAAAACTCGCCTTAAAATTGGAGTTTGGTGTATGACTAATACCTCTACCTTATAAAAACATTTCTGTAAATCTCATTAAAAAATTATTGGATAACTTCTCAGAAATGATCTGGAAAACAAAATATCAACTCAAAATCAGGAACTGGAACGTCCTGTTACTTTACAGGGCTAAGACATTTAATTTATAACTAAAAAAATGGAACACTAGAAGATCAATTTAATTGCAATCGAGAAAATTAGATAGATTGGCAATGGAACACGAATAACAAAATTCATAACGTTTTTTATAGTCATTATCATAAGACATATAATATAGGTTTTATTTTATTGTAAACAAGACAATACAGCATTTATTCCTAGATTTTGATGTGATTTTTTAAAGATTTTCTTGAATCGGAATTAAGGGTTATTTTATATTAATATAATTTGTATCTATGCTCAATGAAAACAAAACTAAAGAAAATAAGGAAACCTACAAAAATGCTCCAATAATTTTTAAATTATGTCGGAAAATCTGAATATAAAGTATGTAAAATAAAAAAGAATTTATTAAATTCATAGCAAAAGCACTTAGTTCACAAGATGCTACTAATGATAATGGATATAAATTAATAGAGAATATATTATTCTATAATGATTATAGAGTCTTTTGTACAAGATATTCACAAAACAACATGGTGCATTTCATGCACATTTACGATAATCAAATTGATTATTTTCTGACTGATATTAGGCATTATTCTGGCTTGCTGGATGTAAAAGCTTACCAAAGGGTTGATTTTAGTTCTGATGGTTTTTTAAAAAAATGATAATAATTAACACAGTTATCATAAGTTACAACAAAAACTTCTAATACAAAGAAATTCAATGGAAAAATTCTGAATGATTTTGAATTTGATAAGCTAAAACACAAGAAAATAAATTTCAATTGTCTCTGAAATGTAATGAGTCAGTTTACATTTCAGATTATTTCAGATTTGGGATAAAAGAGTATTAAATTTCATAAAAGTGAAAATTAAAAGGAAAATCATTAAAGTTAGTATATGTATAGCTGAAAATACTATGATTGATAAAGTTGCTAAAAACAGTTCTTTGGCAGTGATTACATTACAACTAATTAAAAAGGAACAAATGTTTAAACATGATATTGCACAAATGAGAACAAATATTGAGAATTATCACAAATTCACATTAGAGGAAACGAAAATTAACAGAGAAAAAGATTTTTATATGGATTTATTTAAAGATGCCAAACAACTGAAATCCATTAAATGAAACCAGTCAGTGTTTCTACAGAAAAATCTTCTATTAAAAATTAAATGGGAAATCAAACTGCAAAAGTAAGATTGGTGGCATTTTTAATGATAAATAGAAAATTTTAAAAAGATTGCCTGAACACAAATTTTTTAATGTAAGCTTTAAAATGATGAGCTCTTGTTATTCTTAATTATTATATAAAGCTTGAAATTGAAGACCTAACCATGAAAAAGATTGAGATTGCAATTAAAAATTTAAAGAATAAAGAAAAACATTACGATATAATTTCAGGGAAAATGATAATTAATTAAAAAGATATTGAGAATTATTTGAAATTACACAATCCGGTGATATTAATGTCACCACCTGTCAAAAAAAGATTGCCTGAACACAAAAAGTGGTTATTCTGTCAAAAGCCAGAATAACCATTTTTTGCAGAGCAGACTGTTGCACAATATACAGGCAAAGAGTCAATTAGATTCCTAAAGATGTTCGATGTGATGTTGAGCCATGCTGACTTCAGTGCCATTGCAAGCTGCACTAGATTACACAGGTGAAGATCCTTGTCATGAACAACTGGATAAAGCTCTTTCAATCTAGTTCTCTTCAAACCATGTATATACACTATTCAACTGTATGACACCTCACATTGACTTGCTGGTAGATATCATGCAGAGAGAAAACAATGTACATCTAGATGTGGACATGGTCCGCAAGGACAATTGCATACTCGTATTGATCTATCGTGTCTCCCACAATGATCAGTAAACCCAGAGAATGCCAGGAAAATGAGATAATGTTCCTGCCTACAGCCTGGAATGCTTCAGGAATGGTTGCAGGGTATTTACTGTCATCAGATCCCTTTGTATAAGCCAACACCATCAGTCTGATGATCAGATGAATGTTGTAAAATGTATAAATGTTGAATCACATTGTAAAACATGATTTCTTTAGAAAATGTTACTTGTCACCTTTCAGTGGATGTTCAGTTGCAGTACTCAAATGCAAATTCCAGTTTTCGTAACTAATAAACAACAGACAGCATAGATGCATAAACCAGGCATCTACTTTGAACAATAGTTTGGGAGACACTAAGCGTCTTGGTTCATCTGGGTAGTCAGTTGCTCTCAGCATAGCTTATCTATCTGCTCAAATGAATCCACCATGGCCATAGATGAGAAAGGTGAACTATCATTCACCTCTCTCATCTATGGCCTGTGGTGCACCACAATTTTCTCGACACAGATTTAGAACAGTTCCATTTCGACATAGCGTGAAAATAATTCACAAACTTAGATATTTTGGAAAAGTTCCCTCCCTTGGCAAAAAGCTCAATGATCATGTCCTTTTGTTTGTCAGATAAATCTCTCCATTTCACAAAAATCAGATAATTATCAGATAAATCACTTCATTTCTGCAAAAACTGCCAATGATTGTAATATTTTCTTAAGCCCTCATACACCCCTTATAACTCCATTGTGCTGCCACCTAACATCGATAGTATGTGGTGGTCACATTAATGGGACTGAACTGGGTAATTTCTGACATCTAGAACTTTGAGATATGTCTGAGTGAAATATTTTTATTTTATGTCTGATTCACTTGAAAGATGATCCCCTAATTGGGTTATATGATTTACTCAAAATAATTTGTATTAATTAGCTCTACATTCTCCACAAATTTTTTCAAAAGTATTTTTCGAAAATAACTAATAGATATTGATTTATTCATACATAATTACATTTGTGAAAATTAATTTAAAAGGTAACAAAGTTAAATTTTCTGTTAGAGACAAATAAAAGAAAACAATGAAATTTAATCTTGTCCATTGATTTGAAATTAGCTTTTAGCTGTATGAACAGAAATAGTATGAGAAAACAAATGATTTTGGAACTGAATTTTAAAATAAACTAACTAGACTTATTTTGAAAGATAAAGTACAAAATAAAATTTTCAGAAATAAATGTTGCAAAATAATGACATTTCTCAAAATATATGACAATGCTTTTTCTTTTATGCATTTTAAATATATATATAAGAATAATTCACGATTCATCAGTACAATTTTGGGATTAACATTAATGGTATGAAATTGTTTGAACTTCTTCTGGTTTAGGAAAGGCATTAGTTCTTAAGGTTAGTAAACCAAATAGTTCTAATTCTAAATGAGGACAAAAAATGAAGGATTTTTTAATGGAAAAGAGGCATAGACACTTGTGTGAAAATAAATTCTTAGAAATTTAAAATCGTAATTTTTTGTATAGCTTGAGATTGATTATCAATTCAGATAATAGGTTAATTATGGATAAAAATTTATAAAAGTTAGATTGTTTAGAAAAATACAAAAAATTTAAAAAGCTTTTATTGGACTCTATTTATTGATATTTCTGAGCCAGGATAACTACTAAAGTGGGAAATAATCGTATGTAAACACTGAAAGAACAATATTGCAGAATACATTTGGTGGAATAAACAAATGATTAGAGGAGGTGATGTAAATTTGAGCTACATATGGTTTATTAACAATCTGATTTATAAAACAAATCAGATACTGTAATGTATTTTAAAAAAATAGATTACAGTGGATATTTGATTTGATATATGAATGCATAATGATTAATAACATCATAAATTAGTTTCAAGTTACCCAATATTTTAGTACTTTTACAATAATAATGTTTACTAACGTCTTCAATGTAAAAGTATTGTGATATAAGATCACTGGAACTGGAAACAAAGAAGGCCAACTCAGATGAGCAAATTCAATAGAATCAAATTTGATACTTAAGAAAAAAATATGAAGATCAAAGATCTCACAAGTTAACAATCTTGATGATAGTTTTTTAAAAAAGCATAACCTTTTATACAATATGGACAGCATTAAAGAAATCCATATTAATTGAAGTTAACTAAAAAAAAAGTTTTACATTTTTTGTGAATATTATAAAAGTGAAATAATTTGAAAGTGAATATTATAAAAAAAGATTTTAACTCATTAAGTTGATTTCTTAATTGAATTATACTAAATAGAAAGAACAATATTTAATTGAAGAATGTAAACATTCTTCTTGATTAACTGAATTATGCTTAAAGTAGTTTGGAAAGTATATATTTTCATACATCAATATTTATTTTGAAATCCTCTGCAACTTCATCCATATACTTGGTCAAAGACAGAAACTTTGCTAAATATGCATCATACTTGGTTTGAAATGTATTGAATTCGTTTTTTAAATCTTGTAACTTAGTCATTTGCAGATATTTTAACATCTCATTTCTTTCTGAAATTTTATCTTTGAGAGCATCATCAAGAAATATTGTTTCTTCTTCAATATCTCCAATATCATGTTTCTGTTGAAGCAAAATAAATATATGATCAATTATTTAGAATGATATTACTTTAAATATATAACATATATTGTTATTAAGTGTTATTTGTTTTTATTATTTGTTCATTAAGAGAAAAATTACAAGAAAAGTTTAAATAATATTTTTGCTTTATGTTTAACCTAAACCATGTAAATCAACTTTATGAAGTTAAATGCAATAAAAACTAATTTTTATTACAAAAAAATAAAAAATGCTAGAGTTCATAAATAAATTAAATATAATGTGAAAAATATGAAGTATTAAAATTTAACTCTTTTCAATATTGCATAAACATTATACCTGAATCTCAAACGTTATATACATATAAAATTATAGCAAAAGGAGGATAATTCTAACTATGCTTGTTTGAAATAGACTAATCTGGTTTGTTAAAAAGAGAGAGAGTGAGATGAAATCTAGAACTTAAATAAATCTTATAATAGAAAAATTATTTACTTTTGATGTAATAAAAAGACTGTTTTTTTTTTTTTATTTATTCTTTAACATTTATAGATTTCAAATTAATTCAAGCTTATATTAATTAAATTAATAACATTTTTAAGTGGATTAATGAAAGATAATACTTTTCACAGAAGCTATTTAGTTTGATAATAATTAATTTGACAATTGATTTATATTTTAAAAACTGATTTACAAAGCCTTATGATATTTCAGGATTCTAAAGAATTCTATAACAATAAAATTATAATAGTAATCGAGATTTATATTATCAATTTAATAAAGTTTTCACTATAAAATAATTATTACCATAATTTCATTTTTTTACAAAAATTATGTTATAATTTAAATTACAATTGTAGCAGTTATAACTACAGCTACCTTCCCTGTAAAACCTAAGGTGGATGGCGCTAGGCGAAACAAGGAAGTTTCTAAGATAATATATACTCACTTCTTGTCATGTATTAGTTTTTCATAGTTGCTTCAAATCTGTTATTAGCTTTTAGATGTAATTAATATGTTTGGAAATAAAGTAGTTATACAATGTAATTAACTAAACTTAATGTTTTCTGGTGCAAATAAATTTTAAACATCTGAATTCCCAGGTTCACATAAATATTTTTCTATACAATATTTGACATTATACAATTATATACCATTTCCCTATTATATTAATGAAAATAAAATACTATAGCTACAAATATTACAAACAAAAATATACATCATTAAGAAACAAAATTATATAATGTTATTAATATAACAAACAAGTGACCTATCATACTATGTTAGAATAAAGTCAATTTACCCATATATTAAATTAACATACTTACACATTCAATTATTGGAATATTTTGATATTCAATATTATATTGACACTCTAAAGCATTAAAATTCAGAACAAATATATTTCCATCGCCCCCCACAGTTACAATTAAACTAGAAAACAGAAGATGCTTATTAATGATATTTAATAAAATGTTTTAAAAATATTATTTTAATTGTAATTCATAATGCAAAAATATCTTAAAATTTAATGTTATTGTATAACTTTAAAACAATTCTTTATTTATACAAGTTTTAAAACAATTCTTTGTTTTAAAACAATTCTTTGTTTTAAAACTTGTAAAACATATTTCTAATTTTTATAATTAAATGAAAGTAATTTTAAAGAAAATCGTTTTACATAATACACATTACATAATACAGAATACACAAAATCACACAAAAACCAGATACAAATTTTAGCATGGTTCTTTTCTCAAAAAATATTAATTATTTGTATTTTTCTGTAAACTATAAAATTTAGAACATATTTCAACTTTTGAACAGAAAAATTTCAAAAAAATAAATTACATCTTTATTTTGGAATTCTAAAATATTTTAAAGACATTAAACTTAAATTTTTATTTAAATTTAAAGAAAAAACAACGTAATTTTAGAACTTAAGTAATGAACTTCTTTACAAAATTTTTCCAGTGTATAGTTAATAAATCATTCCATATCTGATAATAAATTAAAGAAATGAAATTTATCATAAAAAATTAATTTTGATTTGTCAGTATAGTCATACTTAGGAAAAAGATGCTCAATATCAAAATTTTTATTTCAGAAATTTTAAGTCAAATAATCCACAAAATTTCATAAAATATATTTGAACTATTATCTAAATAAATCATAAATGCATCATTGTTAAAAATGTAACTTTTCCAATATAAAATATTCAGAATCAAAGTTTTCGTCTTATTTTAATATAATTTATATATAAATACCTTCCATCCAAGGAAATGTTTAAATATTTTGCTTGACCTATCTCAGCATTATGAAACTGAAATTTTTCAAAATCACAACCAGATGATGGATCAAAAATATTCTCTAAGTAACAAGCATTAAGAGATCCATTTTGTAATCCCATAAACAAAAAATTTCCACATGGGCTAAAAATAAAAAATATAAATCATATGTAGCTTTCTAAAAATAGTAAATTTTTTCTATACAATAAGTAAAATCCAATTTTATTTTACACATATTTATCTATTTAGCAATTTTATTTTTCTGTAGATTAAATTATTTTATAATATTTCTAGAATCTGAAAAACATTTCAGTTCTTATACTGATATAAAAATGTTTATGTTTATTCAAAGCATACATGATTTATCATTGAGAAAGTTTTATTGGTAATTTTAATAACTTGTTTAAGATATATTTACACAACAAAACAAAAATAAATGCACAAAATCAAAATAAATGTTTTAATAGGAATAATATTCAGAATTTAATCATAGTATTTAAGTTACAAACTGAAAAATTTAATTTTAATTGTCCATCTTGAATTCATTTTAAGACTTTAGTCAATGAAATAAAAATTTTAATGCCTTTTAATTAAATGTCTGTACTTCTAAAAAAAATTCAAAGATTGTTTCATTGTTATACATCTAAATGAAATAATTCAATATTTGTCATGAAAGTAAGTTATCATATGAATATTCTTTTTAAAGTATTCATTTGTATTTATTTAATTAAATTATTTTGTATTTTTCTATTATCATTAGAAATTGAAAATTTGTTAAAAATTTCAAGATTAAATTATAGTTTATACAGGAAGCTAATAATATCTGTTAGAATGGTTGATGAATAGTGGCAATATAAATTTAGAGGATAAAGCATGCACATAAACTACAATAATTTTATATCAAATATTTTTTTCTCACTATAAAGTATTTTATTCTCATCCAATATCATTTTTATAAATCCTTAATAAGAAAATCTAAATCCAAAAAACTTTATTGTTTTGATAACTTTAGTTATAAAGTAATTCAAAACCATGCCAAATATCAAGATCTTAAGAAATTTATACTTAGCAGATTAGCGTACAACTTATAGCATAACAAAATGTCACTTAATTAGAAAATAAACTTTATTTCAATCCACATTTATGACAAAAATTAATATTTTTTGTAGTATAGAAAGGTGATACAGAATTGTTTTTACAGAATATGGTGAATAATAGAACAAACACTATCGATTCTTAAAATCTGAATCTAATGATTATCTAATTGGTTAGAAAAGAAATTAATGTTTTTGCTATTCAAAATCATATTTTAACTTTTATGGAAAAAAAACAAGCTTCAGGAGAAAAATATTTTATTTTATTCCATAAAAATGCATTTTTTTATCCAATACAATTCTAATGTAAAATGATAAGTAAAATGATAAGTAAAAAAACTTTGTAATAATATATTTAAAAATTTATAAGTGGATCATTCAATATCATATAAATGAAATACAATAAAATCTTTATATCATAATAAATGCATGCCTTAATTTTAAATTGTTCTCGCAAACAGAAATAGTTTTACCTATACATAGCAGAAAGAACAGGCATCCTTTCAGCAAAATGAATTTCTAAAGCTTTAATAGGTATTAATTCTATTGGTTCCTTTTGTAATTCTTTGGATAAAGCAAATTCAAAAAAGTAACCATAATCAAATTTATCCTGGAAAATTAAAAATGTAAATATAAAAATTTTTCAAAGCCTGGCATTTTACAAGCAATGAAAAGTTTTTTACTAATTTATAAATAGCTGTAAGAAATGCAAAATAATGAAAGCTTAATATCATTTAAAATGGGGTTCACACAAATTTGCATGAAACAAATTCCAAGAGTTTTACGGTATGTTCCAGGAGCCACACACACATATTTTAAATTCTATCATTATGTATCAACAATCATATGTTAATTGAATAATACTCTACCATTATTTTTGGACAAATGTTTAATTATGAACACATATTTTACAATTATATTTTCAACGGATGATAGTGATAATTATTTGCAAAATTACTATGAATATTTTTATACGAATCAGATTTAAGATAAATGAGGATTTCAAAGCATGGATATTTTTATAGTTATTAAATTTGTTTATTACTATCTTATCTGAACTTAAATAGTGTGATGTTTGAAGAATGAGTTAAGTAAAATGTGAGATGAATAAAATATAATCTGCTAAAATCTGAATATTTAAAAATCTGAAATAGCAAAAACAGAAAATATAATTAATACAATTATTACTAACACACACACAAAGCTTTTATATAATTTAAATTTTAATTACACAAAATTACAATACATAATTTCAATTACCTTTTTCCTCATCACTACTTAATTAAAAATTAGTTTTTTTCTTTGATTTGCTTTCAGACATTTTTTAAATTTATGAACCATTACATATATATTTTAGACTAATCTTTTTTATTTAACAAATGAAATAACTTACATTTTCATATATTAATACTAGCTTGTAAATTGGATGAACTGGACGATTTATGTATTTAGAATAGATGATAATTACAGAATGAAAAAATATTTTAGATAAACAAACAAGAAAAGGGGGAAAACCTAAAATGAGATGGAGTAATGGGATATTGACTTCCTGACTATCAAGAAAAGAAAGTTGCGAACAAGTGTAAGAAATAGAATGCAATGGGATAGAATTCAGAGAAAGGCACTGTCGCACCCTGCGATGTCTAGACAAATATGATGATGGTGAATACTAGTTTTTACTTCTCTAAAGCTCCAAGATGACAAAGATTTAACTTAGAAGTAAATATTTATTTTTTAATTTTTATGGTTTCTTTGATATAAACTATCACAGATATCATAAAAAATTTTCAAAATACATTTGTGTATTTAGGACATTTACTGAATATTTTATAATTCTGTGAATGATTAATAATGGCTCAAATTAATATGTATCAAACGTTTTTAAGCAAATTTTAGTTTCAAGGCATTATTTTTCTATATATTTTTATCTAACAGAATGTTTATAAAGTTTTCATTTCATATTAATTTGTAAAACTATGCTCTAGAAATATATATACACTGAATCATATGTATACAGTGCTCACACATAGAAATATGTACAATGAATTTTATAATTAATTACTAATCAGAATTTCAAATATTCCTATTATTTCTAAATTAATTATTAATTTTTGCTTCAATAAAACTGAATGGGTTGTTTGACATCTATTTTTTCTATAATTAAAATTCATAAAAATTTTATGAAATCTTGAGAAATATTTTCAAGATTTCATTCATTTATAAAATCATTATTCAAACTGAAAAATACATAATTGTTTCCACATCTTGGTTTTTCCATCAAAGAAGTTCTTCTGGGTATAAATATTAAATTTGTAATACCAGATTTGAGATTTATTCATTGAATAGCAGCTTCATTTGATCAATTTAAAAAATCAGTAGTGTAGTAATAATAATGCATATTTATTTATGAAAAGTAACGAAATACAAACAAATGAAATATTTAATGTCATTTTTTTATACTTGAATAAAAATTGGGATAAAACAATAATCATGATATTGCATTTATGATTCTTAAATATTAAAAAAAGGCTTGAGTTTATGCATTTGTGCACCTGAAATAGACATAATTTATGAATAAAAATGCATATCTAAGGCAAGATGAATTACACTGTTGGCCACCGTAAATGCAACACCGTGAAAGAAGCATGCAGATAACATGAAATTTACAACATGCATTAAAATTAGTAGAGGTGAGATATGAAAATGGACAACAGATTGGAATGAAATTGTCTTCACTGAAGAGTCCTGCTTCTGTCTGCAACATTACGATGGTCGCATTCGAATCTTTAGACACTGTGGACAGAAGATGCTGAACAGCTGCATTATTCGCCACCACACAGGTCCTGCACCGAATATTACAGTATAGGGTGGTTTCAATATTACTCTTGCAATCCTCTAGTACGCATTGCAGGTACTTTAAGAAGTCAGTGCTAAATCTCCGAGATGTTTGAGCAAGTTGTCCTTTTTTACCTTAAGAGGTTACCCACAACCATATTTCAACAAGATAATGTGCGACCACATATTGCGCAAAGATTTTTGTCCATTGCCAAATTGAATTGCTTCCTGGCTGGCTGGCTCGCTCTCTGGATCCATTGTCAATAGAAAAAAATGTGGCCCATGATTGCTCAACTATTGACCCAGATTATATCCCCAGCTGCCACACCAGATCAACTTTGGCAACGTGTGGAAACTGCTTGGTGTGCTGTATCTGAAGAACACATCCAAAATCTCTTTGAATCAATGCCAAGGCGTGCAGTAGCAGTGATCTCCAACAATGGCGGCAACTCTGGCTATTGATTTTGGCAGGAACCACACTGCACAGAAATCTATAAATTTAATCATTTAATATTTGGTCAACATGTCACCTACAAAATAAGTTTTATGGTGATATCTTTTGCCTTTCTTGGTGTTGCAATTTGGGTGGCCAACAGTGTATATAAAAATTTAACTTGTAAAATATTCTATACTTAACATTTCAAACTAAATTAAAATATGTAATATAAAAGAGTTTTCATATTATATAATTAAAAAATGTCAAACAACTGCACTAGATAAATACAAGTTATATTCATACAAAAGCAAGCCAGATGTGTCCAGGAGAACTTGAATGTAGAAAAGCAGTAACTCGTGGGGAAATTGAACGATCAACTGATTTTCCAAGCATTTCCTCCCAATGTTTTTCACGTTTGGCTATAATAGATACATAAAATTATGAAGAGACAATAAAAACATCTCAAAAGAATATCACATTATGATATCTAAAAGTAAACAATTAAAAAATTAATTGTTTTATTCACGATTTATCTGCAATTCATATAAATAAATTAATACAAAACATTCTTAAATATAAGCACCAACATTTAAATTTATTATTTTGTTCACTTCCACAAATATTTATAATAATATATTAATAATAATACAATCATATATATTATTATTATATATATTTTATATATTTCTAATTATACATATTTTCTATTTCAAAAATTATTTAATTTAGCATTTTATCATCAAATATTATTTTAATTTAACATAAAAGGAAAAATATTGAAATTACATATCTTTTACAAATATAAATTTTAATTAAAAAGCATTAATTAAATGAAAAATTAGAAAATATTTTTAAAAATTAGAAAATATTTTTAAATGTAATTTAAATTAATAATCTAATTTAAATTGAAAATAAAAGAAAGAAATAACTCATTTAACCTTTTTCAATTGCTTTCTATTCCTTCATTTGGTAATATATCAATAACTCCACAATTCATTACAAATATGTGAATTTAAAACTGCAATTTTGCCAATAGGTTACTTTTAAATTTTGATTTAAGTGATTCCTTTCATGAGATAAATGGGGCTAACACTATTTTTTCAATTTATTATTAATCAAATTTCAATGTATTTCATTTTTCAAACAAAATGTATAGAATATTAATAAAATCAAAAATATAATTTATTGATTTTATTATATATATACAAATATAGATAGGCAAGGGTAATAGTTTTAACTTACCTTATGCCTTTATTTTCCTACCTTAAATATAGTCTAAAATCAATGCAATCATTATTTTGATTACCATGCACACCATTAACCAACCTTAAATTCTATTCAAATTTTATCTTTTACTTGACAATGATTTTATACAAATCCATCACATAAATTCTAAAATACCTAAATCAACAATTTACTTTCCTTCAGGCTCCTATTGATAAGCAAGCTCAGACTTGAAGCAAAATGGACACATTTATATTGTTATGGATATTATTCCCGTAATATGGAAATAACCTCAAATTTTTCTTGTGATTGCTTGAAAATCTTTTACGAAAAACGAAGCACCTTGGAGAAAGTGACTGTTTTTCTTGAAATTAAATATGTGTAAACTCAAATATAAATAAAATGATTGAAAAAGTAAAACTAAAAGAATCATCATGGTAAACAATTGTGCATAAAAGTTCAAATTAGTTAACCTGCTTCTTGTACTGATGCATGCTTCCATAGTCAAGATAAGCTATGATAATGATTTCTTATGTCCTCTAGCTATACATTTCATCTGATATTTATCAATTGTTGTTCCAGATCTATGACATTTTGGGTTATCCGAATCTGGTGGCCTACAATTTCCCCAACATTTTGGATAAATGAAATATGCAATATTGTTCTAAATAAGGAAAACTATTAACCCAACAAAAGTAGACCATAAACATACAAGCCATATCCACTTTGTCATTATTTTACAGGAAATTGTGATCCCAGAATAAGATGTCATGAAGGGCAAAACCATTATTGAAATTTTATTTAATTTATTGACTTTATAAGGTAGCATGCAAGATGATTAGGGACAAACTTTAGTTTTCAGTGATAACAGTCACACCATCAAAATACAGATAACTTTAATAAGTCTTTGTTAAATAAAGAATGAATCAAATCATGATATCAAGGATTTGTACATGAAAATAATGATCCTCTGACACAAGGGAGAAGGGAAATGTTTATCACAGATCAGTATAAGCTACCAGGTTGCTGGTAGCATTAATGATAGACTGCAATATGACTGCACATGATTCTGCCGATACAAAATGTTAAACCAGATGTCTTAAAGACAAATGTAAGTGAAACCTGACCTCAGAGAAGAACCATATTGTATGCTCTACTGAATATAAACATATAATAATTTCTAATAATTACTACATACACACTAAAACATAGCATAGAACAATCATGTTTTAATTCACAACAAAAAACTTTTTATTACCTCAAACGACTTTTTAAGAAAAGAAAAGAAGAAATTATAATTCACATATTCTGACATCATACAATTTGCAGAGTTCTTGCTAAGTGACTTTTCAAGAAAGAAAAGTTTAATTGTCATGCAATGTGAACAGTGTTCTACACACGCCATGAATTGATGGAAGAATTCATGAAGGGTATGAAAAGTATTCAGCATATTGGATAGTGGACACTTATGACCTACAAGCAGTTTGGGTCTGGGTTCAAATTTCCCCATCTCAACTCAAATTTGTTTACTTTAGCCTTCCAAAGGCTTTATTCTACTCATATACATTTGATGCAATCATTCTTTACAGTAATGATTGCAATCAGCATCTACACACAGTTGTGTTCTTGATGTGCAACTGATGTCTTGTTGCAAGATTTATTCACTTTTCCCATTCAGACTATATCTCTAATTTGAAGATGTGTAATTGTCCTTAAAGATCTCAACACTATAATGACATATGTTGAATCTTACTTGTCAAACTTCCACAATTGGTTAATTATGCAATAGAAATGTGAGTAAAGAATTAACTTTTATATGGTTTAAAAGTTTAATTATTTGCATATTTCATATACAGGAGTGTTTTGAGAAAAACGACATATTTTTTAGAAAGGCTTAGTTCCCCCCCCCCAAAGGAATGTGCATATGCATTTAATGTACCAGTAATTTATGCATTAATTTATTTGAAAATGTATGAAAGTATGTCATGTTTGATGGAAACTACAAATAGAACTTTAAATATAAAATAATAATTTATTATTTTTAAAAGTATCCGGGATGCACATACTGGTGCTACATATTAGCTTTTGCTAATGACACTGGAACTTATAAAATTGAGAGAACACTATTTACTTGATGATAAAGTTACACACATGATTACAGTTACACAGTTAAGATTTACATTAGAGTTATACAGTTAAGATTACTGACAGTAAATATTTATATTTAAAAATATATGAAAACGATTAATATATATAATGAGATTAACATACTAAAAGGAAAACATAAAAAAGCATCCATATATACCTTTCCTTTCTTCATATTTTAGCTTTCTCACGAGATCTTTACAAGCTTCAGTCATATCTTCTTCACTATCACTATCAGATATTTTATCTCCAAGCTACATTTAAAATTGCAAATAAATTGTTATAAATAATGATTTTGTGAAGAATTTATAAAATAATTAAAATTTGTAATTAAATATATTAGAAGGTTTTATAAGTATTTTCCTATTGAGAAAAAAGTTTGTTGACTTTTTAGTAAAAAAGCATAGTATAGACAAATTTATAAAAATAAGTATATACTATAGAATCTTTCATCAGTGCAATAAGTTAAGAATTACATTCAAGCATGATTTTAACAAAATGAAAAATACATAACAGTGCAATAAATTGAAAGTAAAACTATTAAACTTTGGCATAAAAAACACCTAAAAATTACACATTGATATTGAAGGAGAGATGAGGTCAATATCATAAATAATATGGTAAGCTTTCTGTAATTCGTTCATTAAAATACAATATGATGGTAGTTCACATTATGCAAAGCTCAAACATTCTATAACAGCTAGGTTTTTATATTGAAGTCCAGTTTTACTTATAAGATCTTGTTATACATTCCCAGTAAATTCAATAACTTCATCAATTTCCTTATTTCATTTGATTCTATCAATAAACAAAAACCATCGTTTTATGTAAAATATTTTCATACTAAAACAATTGAAGTATTCACTATGTGTTCTTATTTTTTTAAAAAAAACAGTTAACTTGTTATTATAATGACTTTTGATGGATAAGAATTTTCATATTACCCTTTTCACCGCATATATGATTCTAGTCAGAAAGTCAATTATTCACTATAATAGCATACACAAATGTTCTTGTAATATTTGTATTTGGATCAATACTTAATATTAATTTCAAAGTTTCAGTAATGTATCGATATTTGATTTTGCACTTTTTCAAAGTTATTTTTTATCACCCTGTACAAGAAACTTGCTTCATTTTTTTTATATAAAAACTTGAAATAAAACAGTAATCATAATAGAAATAGGAATTATATGAATTTTAATCCCAGATAAAAAAAATTTATATTTTGATTTCTTAATTAAATCTTTTTAGTAGGACAATGCAACTTTTTGGAATGAAATTACATATTTGTTGATATCATAAGTAGCATATCATTTTCTTTGAATTTTCCACTTAAAATTATTGTTATGATATTCTTTAAAACAGATATCATTATAAATTTTGTAGGGAGCAATCAACTAAGATGAAAGATGTAATATTTGGAACAAATTTTTAAATTTTTTATTTGATGATAATTAAGATAATTCAAGGGCTTCACTTTGATAAACAACACAAATTTAATTTATAGGAATGTGTTTTCTTTGATAATACAAGTTGAATGATGATCAACTTGTATTATCAGATGATAAAGCATGGTTGTAATTACAATCAATTTTTATTTTTCATGACTAATACAATTTTCTTAACATTAGTCATGTTTTATAGCCAGTAATACAGAACTTGTTATAATATATAGCATACTGTAAATATAGTAAGTTTCATGTTACAACAATAAGTAAAGTATGTTTACTTAATCATTAAATACTTTTAAACATTGTATGACATCAAGAGCTATGTAGTGAAACAATTGTTTGAATATTTAACAAATGAATATCAATAAACTTGTTAATTCATGAAAAATATTTACAAACTTGCATTAAATTCACTTAACTGACAACAAAAGACAATTTTCTAACTTGTCAATGTAAACATTTTTTTATCTTCATTTAGCAAGGAAAAAAAATAATATATCACTTATAAAATTTCACTTAAACTATTAAGAACACCTAATTTTAAAAAAAGGTATTATCTATTTAATTTTAAACCATATTCCTGGGACAAATAAGAAATTATTGAATTTTCAAATTAAAAAATATAAGAATCAATGAACTAATTTTTGTGTCTAAAAAGCTCAGATACATGAATGTCATTTTTTTATGCAAAGAATAATAATTTCTGTTTAACAGAAAGAAGCAGATAAATTGAGTAAACAATAATTGCAAAAAAATTTTATACCACTCTAAATATATACTTAAATGAGTTAATAATTGAAATATATACATATCAATCCTAAAATTGTTTAATTTACTTTAAAATAACTTTATCTAAGTTTAAAAATTTCATAATAAATAAACATATTATATGAAAAAATTTATTTTTTAATATTAATATTTCAAAATCATAATCAACATACTTTCCTATAACATTTGTCAAAAATAAGTTTATAAAACTAAATATTTATCTAAATTAGATTATATATTTTAATTTTTCATAGAAGAATATTTAAAACTGCATGCAAACATGTATATTATTGTTCTAATAACTTTAAATATATATACAGTGAAAAACACAGAGATGTTCACATTTTACTAAATAATACAGCTATGATCATTAATTAAAATGATCATAGTTGTATTAGGCTTACATATCTAAAAGAAAAAAATTAATATAAATTGATAAAAAGTTTGCAATTGTAAAATTTATATTCATTATAAAAGAAAATTTTAAAAATTACAAATTTTTTAATATAAAATAAATTGAAAATAATTTTCAAGTTTTATAATTACATTTACATGTAAATTAGTGTAAATGAAATAATTTTTTTCAATTTCTTTGACATATTTTTAATTTTAGACAAAATATGCATACTTTAGTTATGTATATTTTTCTAAAATTAAAAAATATATGCACTATATATATATATATATATATATATATATATATATATATATATATATATATATATATATATATATATACTTTAGTTTTAACATAATACTAAAAATTTCATATATTATTTAGAATATAATTATTATTATTTAGTATATAATTATTATCTTAAACACATTTAATTATTCAAAAGGTATTCCAAAAAAAATTTCCTTTAATAAAATGAGTGAATTTCAACAAAAGTATTTAAATTTTTGCTGAAATTCAATCTAAACTATAACTTACAGCTGCCCTCAAATTTTCATCTTCAACATAACAAGATCAATGATACTTTTCATAAAAAGTATCCATGCATTATACTGAAATATGTCAATATTTCAGGCAAAGAATTGGACAATATTATATGGTGTATTAAACAATTAATATTTCATTATTTTGTCTCCATTTACATGCATTTAAATATATAGAGATAAAATATATGTCCACTCAAAATTCTAATTGAAGATACAGTGCAACGCATCATAAAGAAAAATCTAGAGAAATTTCTAACTATATTCCAATACTTAATTTTAACATTATAATAATTAACAAGACAAGTATTCAAAGAAACTGCAATAAAAATAATCTGCAATTTTGGTTAAGTTAAAAGCAACTAAATAGTCTCAGTTTCTACAAAATTTATCTTTATAGAAGAGGGCACTTAAAAGTAGTTCAAATTAGATTACTATTGTTGATGTAAAGAATGACCAAATAGAGACAATTATTTATTTTTTGTAAATCCTGAAACTTGGACAAAATATTGTCATACTTTTAAAAAATAAATATTCCTCCTGAATATTGCTAGAAATTTTATTCTATAATTTGAAAAATAAAAGATATTTTGATTCATTAAGTATTCAAAAGATTTAATCAAAATTTAAAAATAAAAAACATTATTTTATTATTTGATGTTTTATTCCTCATGATCTAGTCACAGGTTAGATCAAATCCACAGGCCCATGAATCTTCAAAATATCAAACATGAAGAGGACTTAAAAGAATCAATCCCATCTAAACATGTAAAATGTTTTACCCCTAATCAAGAGAGGCACCTGATGAGTCTTCTTGTGAGCCTGCTAATGGCGGACTAAATGAAGCTATCTGTGTTGATAGTAAGGACATTACTCAGAGTTTGCCTATTACATATTAGGAGTTATCAAATAAAAATTTATTATAAATTGATTTCAATGTTTGTTAATTACATGACAGAACAATTTAAATAGAAGAAAAGATGCAAAATTAACACCTGAATAATAAAAATTGATGAGATAACATAAAATTATAAAATCAGTAGTTACTTTCTAAAATAATTATGCATTCAAAAAAATAGTAAAAGATTCGAAAATGCACCTCATGATATTCTTCAAGAGCACTAATTTTGTAGACTTGACAGAAGTGGTTTTCTACACAATAAGATTCTCTTTCATCATTTACAGTTTTCCCATTGGACTCTATGATCTCTACCTCAAGTAAGTAGCTATATTTACAGATTATTAATAACCTATCCAAAGGCTGTGTAAAAAATTAGTTGTTTTAATAATTATAATAAGAAACTAAAATAGCAAAAATAGTTTCATTAAATGTTTATTTCAAATAATAGGAAAAAATTAATACATTAAAACTATATGAAAAAACACATTAACCAGTAAAATAAAAAATATTTTCTCATGTTCAGAAAAACAAAAAATATTTAATCACTAAAATAAAAAATGTTTATTTCATAATGAAAATATGCTTAAAAATAATAAATTTAAAAATATTAGCTTATTCAAAATACAAAAATTTTTAATTAAGAAACTATATCATACAAAAAATTAGAAATACATTTTCATACATGAAAATTTTACTTTTTTAAAAACTCAATTTTATTTTTAGTCCTTGGTTCTATTTAGAACTAAAATATTTTACAGCAGAGAAATATTATATATTTTGATCTTTATTGTGATGATGATAAATAAAAAACTTATATTAATTTCATCGTTATTCATATCAAAAATGAGATTATTTTGTTACTTTTAAAAAGTATATTAACATATTCATAAAAAACTATAATTTTATTATCTAAAGTATGAACTTCGGAAAAATTTATATATGCTTATGTAAACTTATACCACTCATACTGATTTCTGAAAAAAATTTAATTTCAAACACATAGGGGCAACAAAGCTTAAAAGCTACAGAAGCCCAAACTATATAACTTTTTATTTAAATAAAATAATGTTTTAGTGTGAAATATATAGTGCAATTTCCAGGGTTTTACCAAATCAAAAACTATAAACAAGGCCCCTGGAATCATAAGTAATGTGTCTTTCTTCATTAAATGTAATACATAATTTGGTTATGTAATACATAATTTGGTTATGTAATACATTGATTTGATGACATTGATTGATGTAATACATAACCAAATTATGTATTACATAACCAAATTATGTATTACATTTATACGTCATAATAACAAAATTATAAATTTTTGTTATGTATTACATATACAAAATTATTATATGTAATACATAACAAAATTATAAATTTTAAGGAAAAGTCAAATTATATAATTTAACTATTTTCTCATACAAAGATTGTAATGGCAAATAATTTTTATAACTTAGTTTTAACATTTTTTCGAAATATTTTTAAGCAATTTCATTCTATTTTATTTTTTAATCATTGTTTCAATTCATTAGCACTTATAAGTTTTGGATTTTGTTGATTTATAGATTATCATCTGCATCTAATCTAAACATTTATTATCGAAGCTCATGATGTTTTGAACTGAAAATATCAAACATTTGACCTGAATTGATTTGTTAATTGTCAGATATTCTGTTACCAATTTTAAAAAGCTTTCAAAATCTATTATTAATTTAAATGTTCCTAAATTTTGAATTCAAAGATTTTCTTTATAATTAAAACCAAGTATAGTTGAGTAAAACAATGATTTCAAATAAAAAGCAAAATAGATTTAAAAAAAAACTATTTTTTCTTTCCTTCATGAGCAGTATCCATTAAAAAATATATCCTGCATGTGTGAAATATTTCCAGGCAAGGCTCAAGAACAGGGCAAATAATATGAATAACATCACTTTTTAAAAAACAATTTCCAAAAGTCAAAAAGAAAAATGACATACAATTACTTCAGCTTGTTGCTTTTACCATGTAATTTGAGTAATACGAACTTTAACAGAATTCACGAAAATATAAATCAACAAAAAGGCTGCAATCGCTAGGTTGGTAAGGTCATTTGTTCTTGTTATTGATATGTAGTGAGTTTAAATAGTGACTAAATCAATAATCTGTTGAATTCACTAATGATGGCTGGGGCACATAAAATATGTTGTGGTGGCAATGTCTTTTATGTGAAATACCTTTGGAAGTAGCAGGCCAAATTGAGGGATCTTTTAATTGGTATCTACTTTTAAATAATGAAAATCTATTTGCTTTCAGGGTCATAATGGCACACTAATTGGGTGCCCCACTATATAAAGTGCCATCACTTTTAGCCCTTGAAATAGTAAAAGAAGAAAACCCTAATAGTTAAGCATTTTATAACATAAATCAACTAAGAAAATATAAATTTAAAAAAAAAATATTTTTTTAACTAGGAAAATGTTTTTAAAAAGAACAAGATAAAATACAAAAGAAACTTAACAGAAGAATAAAAATAAAATAAACAAAAATTAAAGTTAAAAATAGAAAAATTATGATAAAAAAAATTCAGAAAAAGGTTAAAATCTTATCAAGCATTTTGAATTAATTTATATAAAGATTCTATAGAATATACACACAAATAATTTGTTTCAAATGATTTGCAAGATGTAATTACTTTACTAATCGGTATAGAAATCTGTTGACTTGATTTTTTCCACTTTTAATTTTAGCATTTAATAACTGCATTTTTAATTAAAAAAAAATAGGAAAAGAAGGATTACTATTTATTACAAATGCCCAGAAAACAGACTAATTGTTCTCTGGCCTTCCAATACCTCTGAACAGTACATATTAAAAATATAAGTGCAGGTCATGAGTTAAAATGATTATCATAAAAAATTTGATCTTGTTTACACAAGGAAAATTTTTAAAGTTTAAACCGATACAGATACACTGGCAAACAATCATGGCCTGTCAAAAGACAAAAAAAAAAAATGCCACACTATGAAAAACAAAAATAGCCTGGCCCTCTAATCAGGAAAGACCAAAGGTTACTGGCAGAATCGCACAATGATTCTAGAATAAAGCAGAAGTTATTCTTCTCTTAATCAATAATTTTACTGAATGGAAAGGAATACTATTCAAGTCTCTGAAAGGAATTTGCTTTTTTCTTTGTCAAAAAGTCAGCAGTCTCATTTCCAGGAGTCCCACAATGAGCTGGAATGCACTAGAAAGAAACAGATAACTTAAGGATAAACCTAAAGGATAACTATTTATTTATTACAGATGCCCGAAAAATTGGCTAGAATTCCATTTGTTCTCTGGCCTTTCAATACCTTTGAACATATTAAATTAAATATTAAAAATACAAGTGCAGGGCATCTGTCAAAATGATTAGTGTCAAAAATTTTAAGATAACTATAAAGTAGAGCAAAATCAGAACATTTTAGTAAATAACAGGATTATTCCTTTCAAATAAGAATAGATATTAGAAAAATAATTGAAATTTTAAATATAATAGCATTAAATTAATAATTATATATTACTTTATTTCAATTCATACACATATAGAGTGGAATGTCTATTATTTTATGGAATGCAAGTATACACAAATAAACTACTAATCACTGCAAACTAATAAGCATACTTACAATCAAAATAAACTTACAATAATAGAAAGAAAATTATTAAATAAGAAATATACATGCAGAACATACAGTAGTGCCATCATTTGAATATGTGATCCATTCTAAGCGATCAATTTCATGTTGGTTTACATAGCATCCTAAAGGTATAAAATCGTCATTCTCAATATGCAGGAAAAACAATCTTGAATCCAATGCCTGCAAATAAATAATAATACATCTAAATACATGTATGTGCTTAAATACTTCAATAAAAATAATTTACACACAATCTTTTCAAATTTTATTTTCATAATACCAAATTCAATAATTATTTTTTTTTAATTTTTAACGATTTTTAATTTTGGCATTTTAAAACACATTCAGAATTTCAAATAAAATATGTATTTAAATACATTTCTAATAAAAAATATTTATCTTTTTTAAAACAAAAATATTAAATAAATAAGGACAGAAATCAGGAGAAGAATGGAAATAAATATAAACCTTAAAAATAAAATAAAAATTGCAATATTTTATAATCAAATTTTATGGAATAATTTCACAATATTGTATATATAAAACTTGTAAATAAAATTAGGAGTGAAAATAATCTTAAATATAACTTTTATATCTAAACTGGAAATGTTAAAAATAGTTTAAATAATTCAATCATTACAGTTTGTTGTTTAAAATTTTTATTTCACAAGAAATAATTAGTAAATATGATTTATTTAATTATAAATAACAAAATAGTCATTAGTAACTTACAGGTCTTGATTAATTATTTTGTATTATAGTTTATTTTAAATGTAACATTTAAACTACATTAAATTATTGATGCTATTTAATCACCATATTAAATTAAATTTGATTTTTTTACGTAACTCTGAACAAAATTTATTTCAACATAAATATATTTAAAATATGATGTGATTTCATATGTGATGGAATTCTTCCTTATTGTTATATTACCTGAGACACCAAAATTGTAGCAGCTTTATTTATACTGAGGCATTTAACAGCTCCTGTATGAGGTTTTACTTTAGCATGCAAATCAATATTAGAGGTATCTTTATTAGTAATACTCAACCAGCGAACAATACCATCTTCAAATCCTACTAGGAA
The DNA here is from genome assembly GCA_026290005.1 of Latrodectus geometricus. Lineage (NCBI taxonomy): Eukaryota > Metazoa > Arthropoda > Arachnida > Araneae > Theridiidae > Latrodectus > Latrodectus geometricus. The sequence goes on along the minus strand of JAPDSC010087704.1, from coordinate 94,611 downwards.
AGATGCCCCAACACCATCTAACTATAAACACATATGCATTAAAAAGAAAAATTGGTAAGACCTTCTAATATTTTGTTATTACAAATATAAATATTTTGTACAAAATATAAATACAAATATAAATATATCCTAAAATTTTGTTATTACAAAATACAATGAAAAAAATAATTATAGCCTGATATGTAAACATTTAATTTTAAATTTAAAGCATGCATGATTAAGAGTAAAAATTCTAAAACTGAGTTAAGAAAATATAGAGTTACTTTGAAAGCTATCTATATTAAAAAAAATAAATAAATAAAATTTGAGGGAACATTAAATAAAAAAATTCAAATGAATAATTCAAAATGTTTTCTTTTATAGCATAAATGTTTAATATTAATTTTAACATAAAAAAGGTAATTCTAAAATATTAAGTTCTTAATTAAATGTTTCAGAAAAAGCAACAAAAAAAATTTACAATGAATTGCAGCTGAAACAAATGAATACAAAAATATTAACAACCATCAAGAACAATAAATGCGTACATTAATGTTTTTAAAACACCCAAGGATTTCATTTTACTTAAAAAAAGTTATTTAAAATATTTCTTATGTTTAACTCTTAATAAAACATTTTGAAAACAGAAAAAATTAAAGATATTGACAAAAATAATGAATTTCAGTAATGTATATATTTTGGAAATCAGCAGAGGCAATATTTTTACTGCAGACACAATTATGCATTATAAAAAATATGATAAGCTGTATTTTACAAACAATAATTTTTGAAATATTAAATGACAAACTTGTTTTTAAAATAAAAGAATTTTTAACGGATGCAAGAAAAGAATTTGGAAAAGTAATATAGTAAATTTAAAAAATACGCATGTAATACATTTTTATTTCATTTTGAATATACATTACCTTTTCATTAGGCCAAATAATGCAAGTACAAGCAGAAGAGAATGAACATGCTTTAAATACATCTCTAGTGATACAGTTATAAATAATAACATCCCCTGTAACAATTTCACTCATCAAAATGTATATAATAAACAGTAGTATATTTATAAATATCAAAATTGTATTTATTTTTGTTTCAAACTTTTTGTATTATGTTTTGTTTGTATTGTGTATACACTTTTTATTATTCTAATTACTTCTACAGTCTATAATACAAAACTAACAATTACTACTACAGTAGTATACAAAATGAACTCAACTTTACATACAATGTTTTATTTCAAAAAATGCTCCAAATTGTAGTAGAATTTTATTAAATTTACACAATGACTTATAAAATGTATCTTATAATATGCTTACATTAAATAAAAAGTATGATTATATAAAATGAAAATTCCTATATATTATGATAACATTTGTAAATAATATTACTTAATTTTTAATGACAAACAAATGTGTTAAAATTGTAATTCATTATTAAAGAGAAAAATAAGTTATAGACTAAAGTAAAACCAAATTAATAAAAGAGTAATCAGCTTAATTTATTAATATATAAGTATAATACATTTATAACACATCTTAAAAAATATTAAACTATTTCAAACTAAAACAAAAATCAACTCTGGGTTTTTTTGTTTTTTCCCCTAATCAGATAAATACATGTATTTTATTTCAATGAGTGAGCATATTATAATGAGAATGAATACTGCAAAGAGATAGTTAATTATAGCTATATATAAAATTTGACTACATCTACAATTTAGATTTACAAAGCAATTTTTCATTTTTAACCAGTTAGAATAATTGCTTGAAAAATTGCTAATAAATAAAACGAAAATACGAATATTTGTTCAATTCCAGATCTCATATAAAAATTATACAATTTCTGATTTTTCCAATCTGATTATAATAAATATGCTAACAATGTTGACACAATTTATAAATTATTAGGTATTCAATAACTTCCAAGACTAGTGTGTACCCTGCATTTAAATTAAAAATGACAGGAAAATATTAATTTGAAATGACAGAAAATTAGTAATTCTTAATGAAACATATTTAGAAATAGTTTCAATTTAACAAAAAATCTTTATTCTTTGAAAAACATCTTTTCAAATTTTTGATTTTAATATTCCTTTTCTAATTTAAACGTTAAGAAAATTTATTTTTTATGAAAACAGTGCTCTAATCTTACATTATTAAGTTAAAAGAAGTCTTTTTATTATTATATTTTGAAAGATTGTAATTTGAATCAGCATCTATACACTAAGCTAAATTTAAGATAATTGAAATAAAACAAAAAAAGTTCAGGTATAAATATTTTTAAT